>JAQFYC010002393.1:0-25960 GCA_034694165.1 Tomocerus mixtus
AACTTTCTGTCGGATGGTCGCTAACTTCCTGTCGGATGGTTGCTAACTTTCTGTCGGATGTCGGCCAACTTTCTGTCTGATTCGGCTAACTTCCTGTCGGATGTCTCCTAACTTTCTGTCCGCGATCGCTTAACTTTCCGTACCCGAGGTAGGGTCTGTTTGTATATTAAAAAATGTGTACTCTTTAAATTTTTTCCAATGTAACAATATGTACAAAGACAAATTGAATTTAAAATTGGAAAATAATCTTTAGCCCAGCCACAGTTTTAGAAGACATTAGTTTTCCAAATCTACAAGTCAGATACCTATTCCCTCTTGTCACGTAGTGTATTATTTATCATGAAAAATTAAATACCTCTATATCCAGAATGTATATACTTTGCATTGCATTACTAATAAAAATGATGCCGGTATTACCTTGCTCGTAATGAAAATATCCTCCCTTTTCACGGTACCGTCCTTAAGTTTGGTTTCAATAGCATCTCCGATTTCAGGCTCGTTTCCATAAATGTAAGCTCCATCAATTAGACGGTAGCCAACATCAAATGCATCCTTTACGATCTTATTCACTTCTCCAGGTGGGGACTACATAATTGACAATACGGGTAAGGTCAACAATTAGCGTACTTTGTAAAGTATTAGATTTATGTAGAACTACATTTTATAGATTTGTGAATGAACATGAAGTTCCATTGTATATTTATTTCTTTATTGATTGGTAAACCAACTTGCTATAATATCGAGTTAAGCACGATGGTTCACCAGCTGGTTCAATCGATTTATTTTCTCCAGTATAATATGCATGTGTAACTAATCCAAGAATATTTTTTGTTACCTTCCAAGTGCCAAGACCAAATATTGGCATTGAATTGCCATTGTTCAACTTGATTGATGGAATATTTGCTGCCATTTTTCTCAAAAATCTTTAAAATAAAACTCCAGTTTTATTTGTAGTCAATTGCTTCGGATGGACGGATCGATACTTTGTGTAGGAGTAGGAGTAGGAAGAAGAAGCGGATAGAGATTTTCTACCGGCGCATTTATATCTTTGACCTTGAAATGGAGTTGTCGCCACATCTCCTAAGCGTCACACATTCTATTTATGTAGTCTACCTTAGTGTGTAGTGTACATGTAGGCATGCACTATGCACTAAGTACAGCATGCACAAACAGAAAAGCTTACAATGTATTACTAATATTTTAATGATAGTGTTATGTAATGTTGTAAACTGATTATATAATATAAAAAATATGTTAAGTAATTTTATTGATATTGATAAGTTTTTCCAATTTACAGATCATATAAAATATATTACTTATACATTATCTGCAAACGACATACCCAATTACCCAACCCATACTTAAACACAAGCGTAAGTCTACTCTACACTTAGGTATTTATATAACTACCTCTAAGCACATATTATTATCATGACTTTAGTTATTAGATATTATGTGCAAATATCTTGAATTCAACTAGGCATTTATTTATTTATATAAATAGTACTATGAAGTAATAAAAACATAATTCTACCATTCGCTCAGTACATGTATCTTGCATATTCCAATTCTATAGTGAATTATCACAAAACCTAAGGGACAAACCTTGATAAATCTGGACTATCAATATTAGCTATGTTATATAATAATAATGTATTGGGTTGGTCCATTTAAGAATTAATTAAAAATTACCTCCGAAGTACCTATACTAATTCACCAGATGCTATAAATGAGTTGTACAATTAATTCCTATAAAATTATAATTAAGATGTAAAGCATCAGTATCTTTAAAAAAAATCAACCAATTATTTTTGACAAACAAAAATACCACATAATTAATAATTAATAAATTCAAAAATACAAAGTGGCAATGGACATAATATACTAATGGTTATTTGTGGTTGTAATGTAATGTAATGTAATGGTTTTATTCTGTCAATACTTTGTTCAATAACACTCTGGGCATTACTGGTTTCCAACAAAGGACAATACAAATATAAATATACAAGTCAATAGATTCGATATGCGGTTATGCTTAGTATTACGTGTGATAATCATCCACTTGATATCTCGAGTAGTTATGTTATGTGAAGTATTCATAAATTCTCCGATAAGTCCGAGGGAGCCTTTATGCTGTCATATACTTATAGAGAACCATTTGGAGGTATTGAGTGGTTTTCGAGCTCCCAGTCCCAGAGTCCCAGCTGTGGACTCCACTAACGTTAATGAAATGTAAATGAGTAACGCTTCATTAGTGGATTAACTTTATATTGTAATTTGGTTTTGCCAAGATGCGATAATATTTATAGTACGTAGTATTCATATGAAATGCCAGACTTTTATAAAAGCTTTATTCAATCTCACTTCATCTTTTATTGGCTATAGGTATAGGCTTAGGATTATAGAAAGCGTAAACTGAGGTTTGCAAATGGTACATGAGCAACTCAAATGCAATATCCCCATTACTCGATTTAACGGTTTGGACCTATCTGTATACGTATATGTAAGGACTTAATATAAAATAAACAATACAAAAGCTGGATTATATTGTCTTGCAATTTTCTTAGAGAGATGATAACAAAATCACATACTATTTTATATTGATTGGAAGCAGCTAAGACAATCTGGAGGATGCAGTGACCGCAACCGACTAACATGTATTTCCTTAGACCATTCAAGTCCGTGAGAAAACAATTTCTGGAATCCGAACACTTAAGAGTGCTTCTGGATGTTCAATCACCATCACGGAAGGAACTGAGATAAAGCACAGTGTAATTGAAATACTCAAATGAAAATTATATTGCCCAGAGAATACACATTGCTCCGTCCGCATCACATTACAGATATATGTCATACATATATAGGTACATAATTATTATTATACAACTATAAATAAGCAAAATAAATTATGTTAACTATCTTCCAGTACAAAACAATTTATTTATTACACTATGTAGTATTTATTTACATATAATATTACATAACAATTACTCATTGAAACCATCTTCTTGTAGCTTTTTCCAAAACTCGATTCGCTTGCTAAAGGGTTCGTCTACCATTCCATAACTCATATCCAAATGGAAATATCTGAGAGTTTTACTTTCTGGTTCAACTGATTTCCATGTAGAATCACGAAAAGTCAACTTTTTCCTAAAAAGACAGAATTTTTATTATGTCTTTTCAACCAATAGTAAAACAAAAGTACATTAATTGTATTCGTTTGAGAGTTTAAAATATTATATTGTTAATTACTCTTGTTTAACGAAAGCAGCCCATGTTTTTACTATAGACAGTGACATCTCGTACTGTTCCATATCTTCCGGTATAAGATCAGGAGTAAACGCCATATTAAACATCATTGGCTGTTCGTCACTGTGACAAACACCTAAAAATAGGTAAACCATAGAAATGTATCGAGTATTCTATATTTCCCTTTTAGTTTACTCCATTTTAAAATGTGATAATATGCAAATAGTAAATATCTGTAGTTAACAAACCTAAAACAGGAGGTCGTCGTCCTAAAATATTTTTATTAACCCACGCCGATGCAATGGCAATTACTATTTCAACAAAAACTGGAAAATTTCCTCGAAAATTAAGCAGAAAATTTGCTAAGCTGAAATCTCCCACGTGCGTGTAATAATAAAGGTAAACTGGAGCATGTTTAGACTGATACTTTGCACTTTCGTGAATGGGGAAGAAAAATGAGCGATCCGACAGCATCCTTGTGTACAAATGGAAATTCTTTGCAGTTCCGATAACTTTCTCTTTTCCAAAGTAGTTTATCTTGGCTTTCTTGGTTACAGGGTCATTTCTCCCATAGAAGAAGAATTTTGGGAGAACATCCAGCCAACTGTTTTGCAATGCATTCAACATTGTTTCGTTGTGTACAAGAGCTACATCAATATAAATCTGTTAAGCCTTTTTGAAAAGCAATATTAAAGTATATATTAGTTGTGAGATTCTTTAGATGTACCTGATGATAAAATTAATCCCTCATCAGCATTGACTCCACTAATCCAAGGAACCTTGCTTACTATTTTCCCACTTTTTAATAGATTTCTCGGTTCGTCTGCTAAAAATGTTTCTGAATCATTTCGAGTCTCCACAGTGGCACTGAAAACTGCAATTTGTTCATGAAGTAGATCCTACAGATATCATAGATAATAATCTTATTTACATGTACATACATTTTAGAAATTCTGCAATAAAAATTTTACAGACACATAATTATCTGTATAGTTACCCAAAATAAAATTAAATAGGTTAATCCCTTACTATTGTTTCCCTATGAACTTCTCCGATAGTGTACGCGTCCAATTTCTTCAGGCAGTTAACCATACTTTTGGGATCATCAGCAGGGCAATTCAATTGGGATGCAAATCTCTTAGCTTGCTCTGCAGGAGTTCTCCATAAAACCCATGGACACAACGCAGTCCCACTTTGCGATATAGCACTATGGAACAGACCTGCAAATCGCAAAATTACCAAGTATATCAGAGCCTCAGTTAATATTAATGCTTGTCATTTTGGGGATTGTAATTAATTCTGTTGCTTCGATATTAATAAAATATGTACTAATAATACAAAAATATTTTATAGAAAACCTTTAGACATTGGAGATAACATATGAAGATGGACACTAGAAGCTCCTGCACTCTCTCCAGCAATAGTTACTTTTCCTGGATCCCCTCCAAACGCTTTTATATTTTCTTGGACCCATTTCAGAGCTAATACCTGGTCTTTCAGACCCATATTTCCACGAACCGTTCCATCACCGGTGTTCAAAAATCCTACAATCATTTCAATAGAGTATTATCATGCATATTAAAATAATTTTTAACTAGAGAACGCAATTCACAGGATTTGCTGTAACTGTAATTAGTGCCATACCGGAAGCGATAAAAATTCAATCTATTGTGAGTATTTTAATAGGAGAAAAAAATAAGGAATTACCTAATGCTGCTACTCGATATTGAATTGTAACCAGTATGATATCTTCGTCCATAAAATATTTTGCACCAAAACGATCCGCAGATCCAAACATGAAAATGCCTAATCAATGTAAAAAAAAAATTAGTTGCAAATTATTGTTTTGAGCCGATAGTTAAAATTGAGTGTAAACAGTTTAATTAAATGTATGTACAGACAGTTATGAAAGCAACAAATAAAAAATTCAAACCTCCATGTATAAATACTAGTACAGGTAATGGCTTCTTGGATGTTGCTACCTAAAATATTATATTAAACCTTAAAAATGAAATTCTTTTTTAAAATGCAGCTTTTTTAGCTTTATATTAGGTTAGAAATGATACCTTAGGAACATTTATATTTAAGAAAAGGCAACTCTCATCTCCCTCGAAGTATTTTGTAATCATATTGATCTGAATGCATTTGGCCCCAAATTTACTTGCTTCAAGAACACCGTCCCATTTTTCAGCAGGTTGAGGTGACTATTATAAATCGTAAGCAATTCATACAATAAAAGTTTTTAAAGTTATTACAAACGTTTTTAAGATTGAAATTGTTTTAATTTCACAAACCTCAAATCTCAATTCGTTTATTGGAGGCTTTGCATAAGGAATTCCCAAATATTCATAAAATTCTCTTCCATTTCTTGAATAAGATACAACCCCTTGCAACTTGCCGGTTGAAACTTCTACAATCGGACTGGCTTCTTTTCTTTTAGCCAATGGGTTATAAATTATAGCTATTATCACTATTAACACTGCAACTATTACTTTTAATGATTTACTGGTCATTGTAACTAACTATGTGTACTCTTACAAACCAATAAACAGACTAGTTAGTTATGAGATGAGAACTTATAAATGTCTATGCGAGCATTTAGAGTAATAACATGTAATAACAATAACAATTTTACTAATTCCTAATTGAGTGAGATTATCCGGCAGAATGTTAATTTACAATTACACTACTGTTAGTAAATAGGTACCTATTTAATATTATGTAAACGAAGAACCTACACTGTCAGCTGAACATTTAATGTATTTATTTATACTGTGCTATAGCTAAGACACTTGCTACATAAATAAATGTGTAACTAAGTTTGGACTTTTGGACTGAGAATGACTTTTGTATTTAAAATTGCATATGTTATGTGCATGCTTGAGTTAAGTCGCTGAAGAGCAGACCAGAGAAGTCTTGTCATGTCGGGAGCAACGTGTGCAGGGAGGTATAAAATATACAATTCTTATTTCGATTTCATATAATGATAATAAACTTTGAAACTCCAGTCAGTCAGATACCTTTTCTAAAGTAAAAGAGCTACACATATAAAATGCACATACAATACAAAGTTACTTGAAGCAAATCAAGCTTCGTACAATACAAAATACAATGCATGCAACGAATAATCGCAATACATAATATGGCATAGTAAATGCGAACATCCTTTCCTTACAATTATGTAAGATTCTCCTGCTTTATTCAAGTGCACATTAGCACACAGGTATAGCAGATTCACATACATGCACTCTAAATGCTAAAATACACGCGTTCATATTGTGTACCTAATAGAAGTAAGTAGTAGAATGCATCATTTGTGTAGGATTTTAACCTTTGGCCATTCACAGACCAAAAAAATCAAGGCCGACAACTCTGACTCTATAATGTAACCGTATATAATGGTCTGGACGAAGAATGTTGTGGACCAGAACCAGAAGTATCCAACTGAATTTTGTGAATCAACTACTATATAGAGTAGGTATCTATGCCATTTCTAGATGCAATGAATATGGATATAATACGTAGTAGGAACATTGTACCACTAGGTACAAGTAAAGTAGTGAAAGCCAATGTTTTGACAAACCCAAAGGATTTTCATACAAAATTAATCTAATTATTAGATTAATTATAACAGTTAAAAAATACTGGTTGTAATGATTCATTGTAAATAAGTAAATTAAATTCTTTGCTTACAATGCCACCAAAGTTTTAATTTTCGTAATTTTTAATAAAATACAAATTTTAAATTATTTTTCTTAGATTCGCGTTTTGGTTAAAAAAATTACAACAGAAAATGTGAAAATAGTATGGAGAAATTATATTTTGAAGTATTTCTTAGCAGTAAGTAGATTAGTTAGTATTAAAGTACTTTGTTCCTACGACATAAATACATTGGTACCGCATGTATATGCATTTATGAGTAGGATGTTAGAATATAATAAAACCTCTATTATGATCATTAGAAGCTTCACAGTAATCAGTTTAAACTAGCCTATGCAAGGTGAGAATTTCAGAACAAATATTTGTCTTTATTTTAGTCAAATTATTTTCATTCGTGTGCATGCAACAATTTTTATCACGCCAACACACTTCCATCATTTTAACAAGCATCATACTTTCATGGTTCTCATAAGAGTTAGCGAAATTAACTTTTATAGGTCTTCACTTATGGGGAAATATTTATTTAACTAGTAGGATACATATCAAATACTTAATTATGTACAATGTCATGGCATTCGTACTTAACTTACCGAAAGTGGAATTCTATCTTAAAGGAAGGTTTAAAGAATTCCAAAATTTTACTGTTTCTATATAAGGATGATCTATTACATCTGGACTACTAGATATATTTAGGAACCGTTGATTTTCTAATCCAGAGTTTATTGACGGCCAAGGGACCCCTCTTAATTCCATATTTCCATTCCTGGTAAATGCATATTTATGAGGTTAAGATAAATACTTGTATAGTAACTGTAGCGTGTAGTATTATTATTTTTATTTTTGCTTACGGATTTGTGGCGAAGGATACCCACAGCTTTACGAAGTCAACCGACATTTCATAGTCCTTCTGTCCAATGTATTGGTATCTTGGTATGAAATCTTGAGGAAATAGAAGCATCAGCTCATCTGCATGGCTGGCAGCTAGATTTAAAAAAGTTTACAAGGATTAGCAATTATTTGTCGATACATAATTTTGATTTTGATTGAAAATTACACAATTTAAAATATTTTGCTCTAAAACGTTTACTGAAACGTTCACTACAATATGTAAGGTCCCTATACTTTGATACAAGCTTTTTTGTAACTGTATAATACTTATAAATACTATTATTGCATTTTTAATAATTGAAGAAAATGTTTTGTCATTTATTATTATTCCAAAAATTGTTAATTTTTTCGCTTCAGCCATTTTTAACGTATAGGTACTTGTAAATAGATAGGAAGTATTAAGTATGTAGTAATGCCTTACCTGGTCGAGTCATATCTTCTCTTAAAAGGTATTCCCTCAAAATTCTTTTAAAAGCATACCATGCCAGATTGATGTAAACGTGGATTCCTCCCTCTGTCAGAGGAGTAATTTCCGTAAGACTAATTTGACCGTGATAACTATATAGGTACAAATATGTTGGTACATATCTCCGAGTAAGATCAGCAGCATTTGAAGCGTCTACTTTGAAGAGTCGATCTCCTATCATGTCAGCATAAACTGATAGATACTCAGTACTATTTATGGTTGCCTCCCCTTCAAAGTAATACTGACGGATTTTTTGAGCAATTGTGTCATTTCTGTCGAAATGTAAAATTGTTGACGACCAATCGTTCCAATTGTCATTCGCATCATTCATTTTTGTTTGACTTGCAGCAATGACTATAATAAATACATCATAATGATTTCTAAATAATTCAATATGTATGTAGAAAACAATAGTTTGATACTAATTCTGGTAATATAACGTACTTGCTGAAAACATTAGTCCGTCTTCTGAGTTTGCACCTGAAATATCACACAAAACAACAATTAAAACCCAGCCAAAGAATGAAAGTGAATATGAATGGTTAACCAATTAATAGGAATTACCAGTAATCCATGGAACACGATTAAATTTTCCCGATTTTAGTAGTTCCAAAGGTTCATCAGTCAAAAATGCATCTTCGTTCTTGACGGTTTCAATCGTTGGGACGAAAGCCATTATTCTTTTGTGATACAGAATATCCTTCAATTAAATATTCAAGAATTAATAAAAACTCAATAGAAAATGCTAGTTTTTAATTAGTTATAGATAATGAATGTTAAAAAATTTACCAGTAATTCTGAGTGAGCCTCTACCATAGCATATTGGTCTAGTTTCATCAAACAATCTACCATTTCTTTAGAAGAGTCTACTGGACAAGCAAACTTATTTGCAAACCGTTCCGCTTGCTCTCTAGGGGTTCTGTTAACAGCCCACTCGTTAATTGAGGTTCCGCTTTGAGAAATAGCACTGTGAAATAAACCTAAAGGAATTCCAGTAAAATTACATTATAATAATTTTGCCAGCTTGAAAGATCAGAAAGAATTCAAAACTTAGTAAAAAAATCTTTTAGATTAACCTTTGGAACTTGGAGATAGCATGTGATGAGCAACGCAGGCCCCACCAGCACTCTCTCCAAAAATTGTTACCCTACTGGCATCACCTCCAAAAGTTTCAATATTATCTTGTATCCATCTCAAAGCCTTTGTCTGGTCCTTGAGACCCATGTTTCCTCGAACAACGTCATCACCAGTGTTAAGAAACCCTATTTATATAGTACCGTATTATGTAGGACTTTAAACAAGATTATTAAACATCTCGTCCTAAAATTTATTGTTATTAAAATACCGAAAACGCCCAATCTGTAATTAATTGTAACTAAAACGACTTCTTCATCCATAAAATATGCCCCTCCCACACGATCTCCACTTCCTACATGGAAAAGTCCTCCGTGTATGTACACCATAACTGGGTAAAGCTTTTCTGTCTCATTATCCTGTGTAATAAAATAATATTTGAGCATTGCGGAAGAAATTTTTTACATGTAGCAATTATTCTGCAGTTTACATTACAATGCTGTTATAGGTTTTCACAAAAACTAATAAAACTTCCACACCTTAAGCTTTGGAGAGAATACATTGAGAAACAAGCAGTCTTCTGATCCAAATACAAGTCCCGTAACAAAAAACTCAAGATGGACACACGCTGAACCAAAATGCGTGGCATCTCTAGTATCATTCCAATGTGCGGCATCCTGGGGTGGCTGTTTAACATAGTAAAACTTTTTATTAGGCTTTAAAAATTCATATGGATCCATTAAGTAAATTTTTCCTTTCCGGTTTTAGTATTTATATGCACATAATAATTTTGTTTGTGTTTTCCTTACTTGAAACCGAAGAGCTCCAACAGGAGGCTTAGCATATGGAATTCCTAAGTAGGCAAAATATTCTGTTCCATTTCTAGACTCTAAAATTCTTCCTTGTAATTTTCCCTGTTTTATTTCCACAATAGGACCATATTTCACATAAATAAATAACGCGTAGTAAAAATAGGCTGCCACAAGAAATCCTATGGACGTTCCGGCTAGCATCAGCTTGTGAATCATTGTGAATTTTTTAATGAAGGGAACTTTCATATTTTAATTTAAGTGAGTCTACAGTACAAGAAAAAACTAGAAATATTTCAAAATATTTCACTTTTAAACTTAATAATATAGGTATATACTTAGCTGGTTTAACAATGCTTTCGCATAGTTTTTGTTTGAAAAAGTATTTTTTTGCTGGAGTTATTTTTGTATTCACTAAAGGAGATTATTCCAGTAGACTGGCATTGACGGAAATACTTGATCCTGACTCACTCGAAAATAACAAAAAAAACTCAAATTATACAAAACTGAGATTATTATAGATAATAATAGTACGCAACAACATTTCATTTCCTTGCATTATAAGGGGTTATGAAATTAATTATATTAAAATACCTACCTACATGTTTTGTTTACTATCAAAGTCTGTGTGGGTATTAGTTAGCACGCAGTTTGTTAACGTGTGAGTATTAATACAATTTTAGCAGGTTAAGTTCCAGTATTCTTTGGTTTATCCCTTTTAAAGTAAATAATTGGCCATCACATTCAAATGTTTTCGTCTTGGTCGACTCATTGGAATTTTTCTCACATCATTTTCATTTTGATCGGGAATAATCAGAGTGAAAATTTATCCTGGGTTGATCTAATTGTACACGCTATGTAACACGCTTTGTTGCGTGCCTGGTCTGCTTTAACTTTGTCCAGGGACGTCAGTGAAGAATTGTTATTGCTGGCCCTGTATCCGATTTTATATAGTATATATTGCAAAAGACCGGCTTTAGGAAATATATAAATACTTTGGGAGCCGTGTGTGAAGTTTTGAATGTGAACTGAAGAATATTTTCACACATCTGTGAAATCTTGAGTTGAAAAGATTAAAACAAGTTTACAACTCTAGCTGGAGTAAACACACTTTTTCTTGGTTTAAAACACCTACAAAGCCAAAGTTGCAATATATATTTAAACTAATAACTGCATTGTTTACTACGAATTTTTATTTTTCATGAAATATTTTTACTTTACACTTTTAGTTGTTTCGGTCTCAAAAATTTTGATTTTATGTCAAAGATTACACTCTAACTACGATATGTTTTAAAGATTTTGCAGAAACTTAAAATATTCACTTCTTCGTTAAAGCATTCTGTGGAGTAAACACACTTTTTCTTGGTTTAAAACACCTACAAAGCCAAAGTTGCAATATATATTTAAACTAATAACTGCATTGTTTACTACGAATTTTTATTTTTCATGAAATATTTTTACTTTACACTTTTAGTTGTTTCGGTCTCAAAAATTTTGATTTTATGTCAAAGATTACACTCTAACTACGATATGTTTTAAAGATTTTGCAGAAACTTAAAATATTCACTTCTTCGTTAAAGCATTCTGGGAACATTTATTTAGGGAGTAAATAGTTCCCTGTCCAGGTATTGGAACAAATAAAAATCTCTTTTCACCACAATAGAAATATGCATGAGGATCCTAGAAATTCTCCATTTAGCAACTACAAGAACAGCCTAGCTATATATGGCTATATCCATTAGTCCTGCAAGTAACTATTTGTATATTGAATAATATTTTATTTAACATTCTTAACGAAAACACTATAAATAATTGTTTAAAAAATATTCGTGAATTTTTTTTAACCTATCCCCCTTTCTAAACAACTGAGAATACTTTCATAGCTATACACATAGATAGCTGCTACTGACATTGTTGTATTAAGTGTATGTTTGTTATGAGAATTGTCCAAGAATTCTTACTGTTCTGCTCTTTTGCTATAATTGACATAGTTTACGTATTCTTTGCCAATCTACATTTTTGCAGCAGTGTAGTAAACAAAAATACAACTTTAACTGCTACAACTTTTTTTTTAAATATCTTTATCTGCACTATTTCACTTTCATTATGCCGAAGAGATTGTGGTGGGAGCGAAAGAGTAGACTGTCAAGTTACTTTAGCTTACTTGCACACCTAGCCTAGAACTAATATTTAGATGTTTGGATTGACTGATTGTTTGCCGTGTGACTGACTAAATATGCATAAAGGTATGCACAAAGTATAAGCTACACGGACACTTCTTACCCAAGTAAGATAACATTGTGAAGTATTCCTACTACTATTTATGTCAATAGAGAAAGAAATGTTACATAATACTATAATAGTTATCCAACCGTACAATAGCCTTGACTGGCATTCAGTGTAGTTTGATTATATACCCGAGTTAGCTACTAACTACGTATACATTTTGAATATGCCTACTGTTTATTAAGCACATGGAGATTCAGTTGTTGAAGTTTTCCCATACATGCACGTGTAGAGGACCAATTTACCATTGCCCGAGGATGTTCTTGACCGGTAAAAAGTGTAGAGAAGTACACGAGTGTACAGATTACAAAATACAATAATACAGATTTATTTTCTATGAAAAGTACATGCTGATGAGATAGTAAAGAAATATATGTAGTAACTGAAATACCACATAATCTCTGAAGGAAGGGAAGTTTACATTTCGTAATAGAAATTATACTATAAAAAGTAGAAAAATAAGAATTATTTTCTTAAATCTTGTGCAAAACGATGAGGGCTTAATGGTGTATTTTGCGTTGTCCTGACCTGGTCAGTAATCAACAAAACTAAACTAATTTTAACATAGGAAGGTACCCAAACTTTTGTGTTTTACCTCAATCCATAGCCATGGCCATGTAATGTGCCATACTTCGCAATCAGAAAATTATGTTGCACATTGCACAACCAAGTGTTCTTAAAGGGAGTCTGTCGTATGTATGCTAAAATTGGTTTCAAAATATTTCTCCAAGTGGCTGTAAGATTGAATTCAATTTTGCATCTCCCACAGTAGCCTCTGGGGTAAAATTTTGAAATCAAAAGCAATACCTCACACAGACTCCCTTTAAGAACACTTGTGTAAAATTTCATAATTTTCTGACGCGAATTATGGTATAAAAAGTGTTACGTGATATTTTATGACTACCTACAATTACTTTCCTGCTACAATTCTTCAATCCTACGAAAACACTTAAGGGACAAAAAGGATCAAGGAGTCAAGGACAATTTCAACTTTATTCAAAACAACAACAAAAATGTTGTTGTCAAAAATCCTAGTAGATAAGCCAAACATTTCTACTTGTTATATCAATATCCTTTTGGTTCTGTGTAGCAGAAACTATCCCTTCAGAGTTCCGCAATAACAGAGCTCGGAATTCACATTTAAGAAATTGTAATTGGTATATTTAAAAAATAGCAATTGGGTTAAATAAATTATAATGAACGTTCATCATTGGTCAAAATATGATTCCAAACTAGTTAACAATATTTACTTGAAATTAAACAAAAGAAAAATTCATAAATAGGGCCGTAACAAAAAGGGCTGGGATACAAACTGGGAACAAAAATTTTGGGTACCTTCCTATGTAAAAATAGTTAAGCAAATCTCACTAACAGGATTCCACACCTACCAGGATAACGCAAACTACACTCACTCTTAAGTAAAACTATTTATGAAGCACTTAGCACCACGAGAAAAGTGTTACTGCTTACTAAACATCCCTCTAAAGAAAATATGAGAAATCAGAATTTCAGAAAGGTTATCAGAAAGGTTGGGGCATGGATAGGAATAAAGATAATAAAAAATTCTTTCCATTCTTCTGCTAATGTTTGCATTCCATTAAAGCATTCCTTTACGTACAAACTACTCGTGTTAATGAACTTCGCTTATATGCTCGATTAATCATTATAAATCTGCATATTATATTATTGGCTATAATTATTATGCATTCTGTTTGCCTGAAGTAGCATTACGCAAAAGCAATAAATTTAATAGAGAATAAATTTATTTCAGTTCATTGTTACAGGAAGAAATAATTTTTAGTCAAACGATAAACAACCATGAAAATCATCGCATTTTAATATTAAGACTATCCCAAAACTTTACTCTTTCTTCAAAGGGTTCATCTATCACAGCAGCAGCATTGTCGATTTGTAAGTATTTAAATGGTGTATGGTGTATACTAATCACAGGCCACTTTATATCTTTAAATATTAATGGTTCCGAGTTACTGAAAATAAAATTATTCAATATTATGTACAATTAAATACCAAAGTCGTACCTGAGGATAGGAGTCATCTCAAAATCTCAATACTATTGTGTATTATGTACTGTAATGTGTTAATCCAAAATAGGAAAAAGACAGGGACTTACTCTATTGTAGCAAAAGTGGTCCATAATTTGACCATACTTGCGGAGAGGTCATAATCCTTATCACCCGGGTAAATTCCCATATCCAAAAGTTGAATATTAAAAAATAGAGCAATCTCATCTGCGTGACATACCCCTGTAATGTAAGAGATGTTGAAATTATTTAAATACAATTAAGATTATAAAATTGTGGAAATATTGTATTTTCTGTTGTATTTTAATTATTTTCAAAGATAACTAGCCAATAGAAAATTCAAAGATAAGTAAGTAAGTACCCATATGTTGGGGGATGTCATTGAAGAAATATGCATTAAACTTTCGGACGAGGACATCTTTAATAATACTGAGCAGGACAGGAAGGCGCCCTTGAGTTGACGCTAATATCGGAGCCAAACTAAAATCTCCTTGATGAGTATAATAATAAAGACGAATGGGAGCATAGTTGGCATATATTTTGGCATGATGATGGGTGGCCCAGAAAAATGAGCGATCTGAGTACATATTGGTATAACTCCTCAGGTATTCTTTAGACGCGATATTATCTTTGCCGGTGAAGTAAAAGTGGCGAATCTTTTTATTAACTTCTTCATTTTCTTCAATAGTGAGTATTCGGGGTAGCCACCAATTCCACCTTGTATTTGCGTCATCTAATTTCGTCTGGTTTGCAGTGACAACTGTAATAATTGAAATATCAACATCAATAAAATATTATCTTATTTATTTTCTAAAAACATTTGTAGTGAAGTTTGCTTACCAGCAGCAGTCAACAACCCTTCCTCTGAATTTACTCCTGTAACAGGAATTTCTCAATATTAATGTTAAAATAACGTTATAATAATAACTATTGTTAACTATATTTTTACTACAGAGTTTACGAGTCCTTCATCTGAATTTACCAGAAATTAATGGGATTTTTTGAAATTTGCCACTTTGCAAGATGCTCATTGGATCGTCAGTGAGGAAGGCATTGTTGTCTTTAAAATATTCTATTGTTGGTGCAAATAGCGTAATTGGATCTCTTAATGAAACCTAAAATATTTAATAATATTAATAATATCAAGTTGTGATCGATATTTCCAGGAATTATAAAAGAAAGCAATAGTAAATTATCTTACGGTCATTTCAATATGTTCTTTGACAAAAGTTGCAGCGTCAACCTTTTTTAAACATGCAATCATCTCTTTGGAATCCTCAGTAGGGCAATTAAATTTAGCAGCGTAATGCTGTGCTTGTTCCTTTGGCTTTTTATAAAGGGCCCAGTGGTTAATTGACGTTCCACTTTGGGCTATGGCTTTGTAAAATAAGCCTAAAGAAAATAAAAACTAATTATTATTCGAATTGTTTTAAATTCAATTAGTGAATAATCAATCATAATTTTTGATTAGAACCTTTCGTAAGAGGCGACAAAATGTGCAATTGTACGCTTGCGGCTCCTGCACTTTCTCCAAAAATTGTGACTTTGTTAGGATCTCCTCCAAAGGCATTGATATTCGACTTGACCCACATCAGAGCTCGGACTTGATCTTTTAAACCCATATTACCTCGAACAACACCATCACTACCAGTATTCAGAAATCCTATCCAAATTAATACAATATGTAGACAAGCGAATTACCCAGTATACTGTTATTACATATCACATACTATAAAAATAATACAATGCAACGAAACCCATTTAATAATCTTTATATCAAATATAATTGTAGGTAAAATGAATACTATGTAATTGTTTAATTCTTTCATTATAATTTACCTAAAGCTGCCAAACGATAATTAAGTGTAACTAGAACCACTTCTTCGTCCAAGAAATATTTTGGTCCGTATGCATTTGCACTTCCAGAAACAAAGGCACCTACAAAGCAGAGTGTAAATATTTATTAAACTGTTATTATCTACTTTGCAATCCTTTCAACAAAATAACAAAATGAATAAAATTAAGCACAGACTTGGTATAGGAACATTAAGTAATGTCATTTTTAAATATATTCAATATGATAAATAAATCATTCTTTAACGGACTATTTCGAAATTAATGTGTAATTAATAATTATATCAGTATTTTCAATTAAATTCATTTTTAGTTACTTAATAGAACCACTAAATTGGCTTACAATGTGTCACAAATATTACAATATGTTAAATAGTGCTTTTACCTCCATGAATGAAAACCATGACAGGATGCCCCTTGCTCTTTTCATACCTCTAAATTATTGCAGAAAAATTATTAAACATTTTTTACTTTTGCTGTAGACAAATAAAATACAAGTAAATAGGTAAACATAATTGAAAATACCTTTTTCGGAGTGAAGACATTAAGATAAAGGCAATCTTCATCTCCACTTAATGAACCACCAAACATTTCTATCTGCATGCATTTATTTCCATAAGTATGAGCATCCTTGATACCTTCCCACGAAGCTGGTGGTCCCGGAGGCTAAAATAATTAATAACATCACGTATTGTTTATTATTTATTGACAAGAAAGCAATTCTCTTAATTAGTACCTTGAATACTAAAACTAAAATGGGTTGGCTGTAATAATTTAGAAATTTTCATATCAAAACGAACTTACTTCGAACCGTTTTTCCCCAACCGGAGGACTAGCGTACTGAATTCCCAAATATTCATAAAATGCCTTCCCATTTCTTGATGTAGATTCAAGTCCCCTGACTTTGCCGTATTTCGTTTCCACTACTGGTCCAATTTTTTTGTTTTGAGATTTAAACGGGTTGTACCAATAAGCAACCAGTAGCACTAAAAGTGCTACCACAACAATGCTTTTACCACTAAACATTTTCCCAGTTGTCAGCCTTCTAGCGTGTTGGACTTTATTTTTTATACTAACTATATACCAGTGACAACACCAGTATATACTATAGTAGAGTAGTTAAAGTAAATAATTTAGGAATGTTACAGTAGAATATTAATACAATTTCCCTTTTCAGTTACTCGCACACATCTTCCTCGTCTCAGGCCAATAATTAATTACCTATATGTAGAAAGGGAAAACAATTTTAAATTCACTTCGACTTCACTATCAAATCACAATTGTCCAGCGTGTACTTAAATTGTGTATTGCTGAGTGCATGATAAATTGTTAACCTCGAATTAACTTATATCATTTACATTCATACTTATCTATTCATATGGATATGCAGACAGGCAGCATTTATTTTATAAATTGTTACATGTACTATATTAATTACATATTATACATAATATGCATATTTATATTACGTAAAGTATCATACACATTCCGTATTAAATATGTAGTGTAATAATGTATGTAAAATAAAGACTACACTGGGGCTGATAGTAAGGTCACTGATAGTCTCTCGCTCTCGCCACAATCAGACTCATTCTCAATGAACTTTTGGACTGAGAGTATATGGACAATTGATTACCAATATTGAACCTTTCGGGATTTGAGTTAGCTTTAACTCTTTTGCTCATTTGTCGGAGGTATTTTAAGAATATTAGGTTTAATTAAAATTGGCACATAGGTATTTAGGTTAGGTTGTTTTAATGAAATGTAACAAAGAAATAATAAAGTTAGTTACGTATAATATATAGTGCATGAATAAACATGAAGTAAAGAATTATCTGAAACTCCCATTAAGAATATTATTTTAGTAAGTTTCCTTTAACATGAATTGACCACTAAAAATTGGCTTAATAAAAATATTACTTAAGATTGGTTTATAAATTCAGTATTTGCATACAATATAACATTTTGTGTGAAGCAAAAAGACAAAACAGAGTACTTATATGTAATTCAGAGTCTGAATTTACATTATGTGGTGTCTCTGCCTGGAACAATTGTTTAGCATATTCATAATTTAAAATCTTTGCTCTACATAATGCCAAATACACAGTCAATATAATCAGAGTAATCAATTTAATTATCTATCCTGATGAGAATAGCAGATACCTGCGTAAAAAGAGATTGACAGGATGAAGTATATATTTGATTAAATACACACTTTTACACTATACCGCATAAGGACGTCAATAATTCAACTCTCACACATGCACATGTTTACCTGTTATGTAAAAAGTAGATACCTACTTACCTACCTACTAAGGTAGCACTACTACAGGTATTTTGTGACTTGAAATATATTATTACCTTATAAATGCGTATGGGACATCATGTAGATCTGTCGAACTTAATACTGTTTCCTCGTACGTTGCTGTAGTTCTGTTATGTTTGCCTACAGTTATATAAGTGAAATGACAAGAAGATGCTCTTCATTATTTCCAAAATGCACTGAACATGTTTAAATATTTGTACGGATAGTAATGCTTCGTTTTTTCTTCATTAAGCACTAGCTATAGCTACGATGACACATACCATACAATATTTATATAATCTTTTTGGCCAGATGTGAGTGTAGTTTAGCCACAGTACACATACAAACGTCCAGAGCTCAAGGTCACTTATTTACTAATACATCCAGCTAATGTACTTAATACCTCACTACAAATACTAGGTATATACATATAGCTACATTTACAAACGTAAGTACTTTATTAATTCTTGAGTATGTATAAAGATAGTCTTCGTGTCCGCTGTACATACACCAAGTCTCATGCAAACTTTCTGAAAGGATTTTAATGCTCTGTCATCGTTTTATTTTACACTGGGAATGAGCTGATGATAATTGTATATGTATTTCATGAATAAATATTTTTGTTATCATTTCATCATAAAATAATTAATTGATAGAAGGTAAAAAAAGTTTTGTTTGCATTTATAAAGACACGAATTCAATCTTTACAGTTGCTAGTAGGCATTTAAAGATCATGGTATAGGATAATCATATTATTACGTAATACATATCATTTGCATAATATTTTTAAGTCACCTCATATATGTAACATTACTAATACACTCTTCACAAATATACCTCAACAATGAACAAAGGAATTTGTTAGCAATAATATTTTTGAAATAAAACTCCCAGAGAATGTCAGGTAACTCCATTTTTTATTTTCCTAAATAGTTAGTAAACAAAATCCTAATTCTCTTTGGATTTTAAAATGGCAAACATAATGGTATTACATATAAATCACTATTACTTAATATTAAGTAGATGCGTAATCACTATCAAAATCCTAATCCTAATGACGGCATGATATTGTAGTGTTTTGGCTGCTCCCACAAAGGCACCGTAATTTCTTGTAACTTTTGCTCGCATTGATTTGTGCATCTAATCATTATGCATCAATTTTAAATAATTCCAAATAATTTATGAAGCATAGAATAAAGTGCGTTCATACCCTCTGTACATAATTTAGCGAAGACAATACGATGATACATTTATTAGTGCTTTCATTTACCGCTCGCACATCATATCATATAATTATTATTCAAATATTACAACATGCAAACAGCTCACATTTTTGTCTCTTAGTCATACTCTATACTACAGTATCAACTTGAGAGATCTGTAAATCACAGTAAAGCAACTAAATTATTATTATTGTTCTACCAAAACTCTACACTAAATTCGAATGTTATGGAACAACAAGTGCATATTAAATAGGTTTCGTAATTTCTAACTGACAGGAGATTTTCCATTTCTATTTGCAAAATAGTAAACATCTACTATTACGATTTAACATTTACTTATGCTTAATATTTATATTTTAGAATGTACGATACAAACCTGAGTATCTAAACAAAATATTAAATTTACTTTTAAATCCATATAAATAGTATGTACAATGTACACGTGTAGTGCCTTAAATAATGTATGTGATTGTTATAATGCGATGGAAGTGAGAGGCAAATATTTACTGCAAAATGGATTCTATTGTTTCTACTATTTAAATATCTAGAAGAATTTCCCATCCTGTCACATAATGGAATATTATAATGTTATTTTTTATTTACTATATATTCTTTCTCACGATCAGTCCATTAATACAACATGTAAACTAACCCAGCTTTGTGTAAATAATTACATAACCTGCGCTTGCACTTAATAGTATATGAATGTAAGGATACAGAAATTCTGTAATTTGTTTTTTGCTAGGTAAAGTTAGGAGTTGTATCAGTATAATTGTTATTAACAATTACGAATTGTTGTTGTTGCGGTTGTCTAATGATAATGACTAATAACTTACGTGTAATGTCATGGAATGAGTTACTGGCTTCTAGGGAAGATTTAGTAAATTGGTTCATAATGGAATCCCCACACCTTACATTAAAGGGAAAGCACTCAATGAGTATTTAGTACAATTTGAATTGGATAATTTTTTTTCTTTTGGACTTTGGACATTCTAATTAAAATGGAGTAAAAATCAGTTTTTAGGAATTTATCTAAGTCGGTTTTTAATTCCTTTTTGGTGAGCCTCCTTCCTTCGACTTGTTTATGTGACAGGATAGGCTACTCTTGACTTTTCCAGGACATTCATTCGATTTTCAGTTATTAGTAAAACGCATTTCTCCTTTCCATACAACACAAATGCATTGCAAGTTCTATACTATTTAATATTTAGTGAAGTCCAAAACTTTAGCCGTTCCGTGAACGGTTCATCAAGAACAGCTCCTCTTGGATGGCCATTTAGCTCCATAAATTTTAGAGTTGGATCTTCTGGGTCAACAGGCTTCCACGCTGTCCCTGAGAACTTGAAATTTTTTCTGGAAAACGAAATAAGGGAAATGAGAATTCAAATTCTATTTTCAAATATTTACGATTAAAATAAGTGGGTAATATATTTACACAATAAAATACTTACAAGTCATCTTTTGCAAACGAAACCCAAAGCTTTACAAATTTTTTGGACATTTCGTAGTCTTTATCATTATGCATTATTCCGGACATCCATGGCATTCGAAAATGGAGAGCTAACTCGTCGCTGTGGCAGACACCTGAAATACAACACAAAACAGCAATTAAAACCCAGCCAATGAATGAAAGTGAATATGAAATCAATTAGTAGATCAACAGGGAAAGAACTTACCATAATTTGGTGGATTAATTCCAAGGAAATTTTTATTGACCCACTTCGATACAAGATGGAACACTATTTCCAATCCGGTAGGGTATTCTCCTTTCAGTGCCAACAAATAATTGGCCAAACTGAAGTCCCCGGCGTAGGAAAGATAGTAAATGTATATCGGGTTGAATTTTGCTTGTAGGTGGATAGTTTTCTTGAAATCGGCTAACCAAAATCGGTCTGAAAACATTGTTGTGAGATTTCCAAAGCTATCCATTCTGTCCAGTTTTTCCGCGTTGTCGAAATAGAAATCTTTGACTTTATCAGCCAATTCTGGATAATCCGTTAAGTACAACAATTTGGGAACGATATCGTTCCATTTGTCACCAATATGTTTGAGTAAGGTTGCATTTCTTACTAAAACTGAAAATAGAATATTAGGTATATGCAATCATCTATCTGCAACAAGAATTTTCCAGAATTACTGTTAATAACTATATAATAATAACTATTATAACTATATATTTACTAGCAGAGTTTATGAGTCCTTCATCTGAATTTACACCTGAAATATCACACAAAACAGAAATTAAAACCCAGCCAATGAATGAAAGTGAATATGAATTGTTAACCAATTAGTAGGGATTAACCGGTGATCCACGGAATCTTTTGAACTCTTCCAGATCTGATTATCTCTTCAGGATGTTCCGCAAGAAAAGTGTCCTCTACAATCGGTGACTCGATTGTCGGTACGAATACAGAAATTGGATCACGTAGTGGGTCCTAGGCACAAAAATGATTAATTACATATTTCACATTGCAATGGGAATTTTTATTGGAAATATTCTATGTAAAACATTTTGATTTCATGAAAACATTTGAATGGAGCTTTGGCCTTACTTGAACTTCTCTGTGTCCCTCAACCAATTTGTTTCCAGGAAGGGATTTTAAGCATTTAACCATCTTTTGCATATCGCTTGTGGGGCATTTTAATGTTTTAGCAAACTGCTTCGCTTGCTCTACTGGATTTTTTGCCAAGGCCCATGGATTTAGAGCAACACCACTTTGAGATATTGCTCTGTGGAACAACCCTGAACACAATTTTCCAAATCGTTAAAATAAAAGTCAAAAACACTGTAATCATATTTAAGATTTAATTTAAATTATTTATAACCTGTTGACATTGGGGAGAGTAGATGATAATGAACACTTGCAGCCCCAGCACTCTCTCCAAAAATAGTTACACGGTTGGGATCGCCTCCGAAATTTTCAATGTTATCCCGAACCCATTTAAGAGCCATAACTTGATCCTTGAGTCCCATATTTCCTCTGACAGAGCCATCCCCCGTATTTAAGAATCCTGTGCTTATAATGGGTATTTCATTTTTATGGCCCAAATATAATTACATAGAATATTTATCTTTTTAAATTGCTGGATAAAAACATTACCTAGAGCTGCCAATCTGTAATTAAATGTGACTAGAACAATATCTTCGTCCATAAAATAATCCGGTCTGTAAACATTTGAAGATCCGAAGACAAACAATCCCCCGTGAATGAACACAAGTACCGGCATCAATTTCATATTCGGTGATTTGATCTATAAATTCAAAATGATTAAATATTTTCTTCATGTTTATCTTTTTCCTTACAAAATCATACCCTTGACTGAATATTGACGTATGTAGAGGCATTGTGCCGTGGCTTTTAATTATTATATAAATACTCAGCTTAATTTTCGCTTACCTTTGGAGTGTGTACATTGAGATACAAGCAGGCCTGAAATACATATCACAATTTTTATGGTTTGCTTGCACTAGTACATAGATATGTGTATAGAAGTATAGACTTTACTTATAATTAATAATAATTAAATAATTATACCTCTTGCCCAACATACTCGTTCTCCAATAAATCCAACTGAAGACATTTTGCTCCGTAATCAAAAGCAGTTTGCACTCCAGTCCATTTTTCTGGCAATTGGGGTGGCTGCAATACAATGAAAAAAGTTAAAAACATTCATAGTAAAGAAATTGTTTAGTCTAGAAATTATGGAAGATTTTTGAAACATGGAAAACAGATTTTTAATTTTAACAATTTATGTAACTGCAGAAGCATTAACAGGTGTGGTAAGGATAGCACAATAATATACCTCAAATCGCAGATCTCCCACAGGAGGTGCCGCGTAAGGAATTCCCAGGAAATCAATATATTGTCTTATATTCCTGGATGTTGAGATTTTTCCTTGAAGTTTTCCTTCGTTCGTTGTAACTATCGGCCCTTCGACAACCTTCTCTTGTGTAAGCCACGATTGAAGTTTGATTATTGTTAAACCAAGAGTTAGAAAAATTAATGCCGTGCGCAACGAAAACATTTTTGCTTCAATTTAAAATTACACTGTTAACTGTTAACGTTGGATGTAGCAAACTTATTATCCTAAGATTAAACTGTAGATTTTATATCGCAATTAAGATTCGTAAGCGAATATCTTTCCCTTGTTTATATTTAGGAACTAATTAAGTATCTTAGAACTTAGAATTTTAGATATTATTTATCATGGTTTGCCTAAACTGAATTTATATTTTAATTTTAGGTTCCCTATATAATCCAGCCCATTCAGAGCAGAAGTCTCTCCGATATGGTGTCATTCGTAATATTATAACAACGGCAGAAACGGCCTTCTCCAGCGGAATAATTTCTCATGTAACTAATGAAATGTAAGGAAAATATTATTAAACCATTATAATTAAACACTCGTATTTATTGTAACGTATTACTTTAAGGATAATAATAATAAATTTTTCGAACTTACCTGTAAGGTATCTTATTTCAGTATGTTGAGAAAATTATTTTTATAGATGAGATTTTCTGAAATTAATTTATGTATACTGATGCAATTTGATCGCTTACCTATTGTATATTATGTATATCAATATTCAAAATTACACCTACAAACGAGCCTAAATATAAGTAGGTAAGACATAGCAATAGGTAATGTCTGTATAGGTAATTTTAATAAATATACAATGACGAGTTTAGCAGTGAAGAGTGAAACAGCTTAAATGAATCGTTACACGTTTTCCTACTTAATTACTACATAAATATTATTATATACATATCACCGACATGGATAATTCAATGGATATCTGTTGTCTAAATATCTATATCGCATGTACCATTCAGCTCTGCTATATTGTTATAACATAACTACTTGATATTTGCCTACTAATGTTTTTAGTGTTGGTATTCCTCTTGGTGAAGGCCAGGAGTTAATTAAAAAGCCGATCTCGTAGACTCGCCGTCACAATAATATATTAAGCTGCAGATAGTGTGCAGATTCAATGAAAAGTGCCATATAGTTGTCGGTATGTATTCATTATTTTTTAAAAGCTTTTATAGTTATATAATAAATTCTGGCTTTTTGTCTATATAGACGAAACAGCAAAAGATTTAGCGAGTCATTGCCTTTGTTACGTAAAAGTTTAGTTTACAAAATGTATTTCTATATTAATGTGTACGATGAGATGACGTATTTGATTGTCAAAAGTAAAATCCAGTCTTAACTTATATAATACGTGTTTTAGTGTTCTTTACAACAGTATGCATTGATACACTCACTCACTTAGTTAAGTATACAAGCACAAGGAGTCCAGTCCAGTCGAATTTTAATTTCTTTATTTTAGCTGCTATTTCTGTTTAGAACCATTATTGGAAAGAGAAACTATTGATTTGGCTTTGGTATTGATTCTCCAGCGACATTAGTAAAGTAAAGACAGAAGAGCAGAAACAGGACAGACTGGACAGGATATAGGAGTTAGCTCATCAGAAAATTAAATCCAATGTTTATGCTAGTTAGTTAGCCTTGACTGTTTCGTTGATTGTTTTATACCACTTGTTCCAAAAGGAGTCGATAAGTGGACCTAATTGTACTATGTTTATAATATGGGGTAGTGTACTGTACCTAGAAATTCAAGTTGCAGAATTGAATCGCAGTACAGTAAATGTAGGTAGTAGGTACTGTACCTGTATGCAATTTCTTGGCATATATAAATTGAATGTATTCCTTACTGGAATTCACTTCAATGTACTCTCGTATAGTTTTCCTCTCTTTGAGTTTGAATTATATCTAAGTGTATGTAAGTGTAAGTCGGCATGAGCCTAATGCCTACTCTACTACCTACCTACTTAATAGCCTGCGCCAATAAAGCAAAGAAAACCCGAAAGAGTAAAATGCAAAAGTAAAGCTTATAAGCATTTCAGCCTGGAACTGGACTGGACTGGCTGCGGCCTGGCCAGGATAGATGTATTTCTGACTCTGTACAAGCTTTCCTTCTCCAGCTTTGCTTTCATTGCAGTTTGCAGTGAGCAGTATAGAACGGAACCCACGAAAATCGCTTTATCGATTTCTCCAGCCAGAAGTTATACATACTATTGTAGACACTTGCTATCTAT
>JAQFYC010002394.1:0-25955 GCA_034694165.1 Tomocerus mixtus
ATAAATAAATAAATTAAGTAATATAGGTTTAGAGTTACCATAAAGGTATGATATTAGTATTAACGTGTTTCTTGCATGTAATATCAATCGAAGCTGAAATTAAGATTCCTTTGTTCTCCTTGTAAATTTTGAAAATTGTTTAGAAAAGCGTACTTTTCTATGTAGTGGTGAGTCAAGAGAAAGGAACTGCAGGAGAGTGCCTCTGTCATATCATACACCTAAACCCAAACTTAAATAGAAAATGGGAATAGGAAGGTAAAGCGACTTTAGAATTACAACTTACATATTTAAGCACAGAGCAGAAAAAGCCGTTGCATTGCATTCCCTGTGAAATAATGGTGTCAAACTTTACACGATGATTGTAGAAAAGTAGAAAAGCTCACTTACACAAATATACATTTTCCTTTCTGTTTGTCTGCCTCAAAAGTACTGTTTTTATTCAAATAAGTATGTACATGTTTTGTATATTTATGTAGGTACGATACGTGGACAGAACTGTTTAAACAGACTTCCATAACTTCTTAAAACACCAGACTAGGCCACCATATAGTATACCAAGGCTAATGTACACAATGAATTGTATACTTTCATTTTCAGTACAATATTCTTTATAAAAGTGTTTATATACTTATGCATATTATGGTAAGTATAAAGAGGTACCTGTGTACTTTTATCCATATTATATTCGTATACATGTGTACTTAGAGAAATTATGGTCTTTAACTTGCAAATACTGTGTACATATCTCAAAACTCCACATTGCACTTAATATTCCGTTTAACATTAGCTTAATGTGTATGAAAAGCATAGAGCTTGTGCAATTGAAAATAAAATCAGGTTGACACATAAAATATTCATTACAAGTGTCGTGCATGGGTAGGAGGTAGGATAATGCAGTACCTACGTAAGCATAACATTCATTTCGGGCGTTTATTTACTGCTTGGTTCCTACCTGTTCCTTATGATCTCAGTTTCAATTTCAGTTTAAAATGTCAGACAACCTGTCGGTCATATTTATATGTATGTAGATAGTGGTAATAATACAGTTAAAGTAGGGCTATTACTTAGATACGAATAAATACGAGTGGTATGCAATAGTTATGTATGTTTTATGATGTATATATGTTATAAGGAGGTAAAGCCCTGCCTACCAGATGTCAAAGCAGGTAACCGACCTTGCAGTATAGTTGTAAGCAGTGAAAACAAAATTGGTTGTTCAATGTCAAACAAAATCAAAAGAGCAGTAGTAATGCTTATTGTGAGTTCTGTCACGAGCTTAGTGAAAACCTCGTTTTATTATTTAGAGTTTAAGGAGAAGCTACTGAACTGCTTTACTTATTCTTATGACATACCTATCTACTGTTTATAAAGTGAGGCTAAGTCAGAAAGCTGCCTAAATTGAATTCAATATACATTTGCCAGAATTGCCTAGCAGTTAACTGTCTTAGTCTTATCGTGTCGTGCTGCTACATTTCCCTATTTACATATTGACGTTTGTTGCATGTAGGTATATACATTCTTCTGCAAACACACAAGTTTTATAATTGCTCTTGTGCAACAGTAATGTCTTTTCACAACAATACCTTATAATACTTATACATGTAATGCTATCTAAATGGTACAATTATATGTCAGAAATTGTGAGGAATTCACTTATTTAAGTAGCAGTAAAAGCATTACGATTTTATAGCTTAAAAGTGGTACACAATGTATGCCCACATGTGGATCTATATTATTAATGTATGTAAATTTATAAACGTACTTGACTTGAGTTGAGGGATTTCGCTATAAAATTCACTGGACTATTCGCGTGTGCATGTATATACTACTATATAGTATTGTATCCTTGCCAAGAAAATTTAAATTTAGAAAACGTGGCTGCTTAAGCACTCCTTTCCGCAGTGAGTTATTCAAAAATGGATGCTTTTAGAGTAAATGTACTTCTAGTATGTGCGTATACTTAAATGCATTGTAAATTGTAAGTGTGTGGCATGTTAGAGATGGGTGCAAGGACTGTTTTGGGGTCATGAAAAGAATCGATGAGTTAAACCAAATATAACAACGCATAATCAATGCTAAACTTGTCAAATTACACGAAAGTGTGATCACCTGCGGAGCACGCAATAAATGCATTATATCCTTGATGACTTTTGTTTTCCTTCTCCTCTCTCCTTAAACAGCAATTTAATAGCCATTCGATGAACAAACTTATTAAAACTTGCAATTAATAGCGTATCACATACATTTGACTACTAGCTACAACTCTGCATTCCAAATTGTATTAAAAATGAAAAGCAAAAATGATTATTAGCCTTTCTTACAACCCAAAGGAAAGTTGTAGGTATTGAATGCTTTAAACTAACTAACTATAGTACTCATTTATGAGTAATACCTAATGCGATTTACATAGCATATAAAATACTGCATGTTTTCAAACTTTATGACGGTAAACGAAATTTGCAGCTTTAGTATATATCATTTACCCACGCATTTCGTCATCCTTGTGTTACATGATGCCACCTACGCACTATTATTAAGATTCTTAGTTATTTGTCACTTTCGACAAAGAAGTTTAAATATAGATTTAGTAGCATGCAAGAATAAGCTGACTTTCTGCCTGATTTCCAGACAGAACCTGCAAATTCTAGCAAACTCTGCTGATACCTACCTATAAAGCCACAAAACTCCATACATATGTACCACCCAGAAACATACATACATAATACGTCAATGCAATAATGGCTAAATCCATAAAACTAACCTAGGCGTGCAAAAAAGTTTTATAAAAAATTGTGGCAAACAACACACGTAGCGAGTTGGTTTATGAGCATATAATCTTTAGCAAAAAATTGTGTATAGATTTCAATTTGTTTACTTTACTTACTCTACATGATATAAACATATATAATAAATTCATCTGTGTTCCATTGGGTTGGAGTTGGACCTCCTTTGTGGTTGGTGATTTTAGACATAAATTACATTCATACATTCTCTTTTGAATTCTAAAAGTATTCTTCAAGTATGAGATCAGCAGGGCACTTTTCTTAGCCTTCTACTTAATATTTCAACAAATTCGGAGGGGCAGACTCCAACTAACTAAACAGAGAATGTAAGTTGCAAGCAAAGGGGGCTAGACTTTTTAATCATAATCATTTGACCAGACTACTAAGGTACTATATTGTGTCACACCACACCACACCATGTATGCCGCACATGAATGTTTCATAGATAATTGTATTGTATAATAATAATGATAATAGTAATAATAAGCAAGCATGACCCTTCCGTGACAGAAAGAAAGACTCAAAATATATGTATGAAGACGGAGAGGACAATAAAGCAAAAGCATCACATATTACAGAGCCCATTCGATCTGCCCATATTTTATGAGTAAAAAGGAGTCGACAACTGAAAACGATAAGCATTCTGTACATTGTCCATACAATAGATATTACTTCAAATCCAAAAGAGAGTAGTAAAGTATTTTAGTACGAGTACATCACATCACAGATCACAATATTGAATATACATGTACTGAATATTTAAAGAGGATGGTAAAGATCCTACTCCGCTACAGACTACACTACAGGAGAAGGATCTATATATCAACTAAAAAGAGTAACACAAAGAAACGATCATCAAAGTTACTTTCAATTCTATAAAGAATAAAGAATACATGTTATATTTATATGGTAAATCAGTTTCTAAGTAGAAGAGTAGAAGGATCCACCCGCACATATTGTACATATTGTAAATAGCATAGAAAAAGGGATGAAAATAATATAGTAATATGATAAAGCAAATACTCTACATGGTATTGTCCGTAGTATGTATTGCAGCAGTGTATGTATAGGTACATACATCCATGAAGATGAATCACTAACAGAGAAGAATCTAATGTAATATAACGATCAAAGAAAGGACCTTGAGATCAAGTGTGGGAAAGGGGGATCTGGACACTTTCCGAAAAAAGTAACGACCCTCTTCTCTTGTAATACACAAGTAGCTACTAGATCGCAGTAAGTTAAGAAAGACAACCTCCCTCAACTTCAACACTCAACTCAATTTATATTACATAACATATCATGTCAGCTACCAATTCTATTTCTACGTTCACTCTACATAATATAAACTTTCTTGCCTTATTCAAATACTAAATAATATTGTATTTACTTCATATCTGTACTACATCTACATCCACCCTACCTAAACCTACCTATGTACTTTAACTGCCTAATAAATATTATAGCTACCGATAAGATACAAAGACAAACTTAATGCATCACATTTTCAGATTGTTGTTGTAAACAATACAAAACCTCACCTATCAAAACTTTTCCTTTTACTTACACGTAATAAATAATAGACAATAACACTCCAAAAATGTTCCCATGTAATTTTAAGGGGGTCTGGGTCTATACTCTACACTACAAATTAGTATTGGGATTCTCCCACTACGTGCACAAGATCACTACAGCAATTTTCAATATCAATTACAATCAACCTTCAAATCTCAGTCTCATCGACAACGACCCATCTAAAAATCCTTTCCTCCTAACAATATATTTTCTTTTTACAAGAACAAGGATCCATTTTCGACCATGTACGTGATATTTCTAATTTTTAATTGAAGTTGTGAAACATTTCTTGCCCCACGCAAGATGTATATCAAAAAGAAAGACGAAAGCGATCCGCTGCGACAATAAGTAAAAAATCGTCATCTCTCAGCGTGGAGATTGTACTGCCTTAAATGTAAGTAAGTACTATTAAGCAAGGAAAGAAAGGCCCTGACTTAAGTAGGCACTGACTATATACCAGTATACAATACTGGAGGAAGAAAAGAAAAAAGCCGAATTAATAACTCGTGATTTCAGTAGGGGAACAGGACAGGAGCTCCTCTCTTATACAAATTAGTCATGCCAGTCCTAATAGTCCGATTACAGATAGCCCTTTGACCCTTTTGAATAATAATATAGAGTCCCCTTACATATACTGGAATTTAATTGAGCATCTCTTGGAGTTAATCTATGTAAGTATAACACAACAATACATTTACCAGCCAACAAACCAACATCCATCCACAAGCAAGTCACATACACTTTGTATATGTGACATAACGAAGAGAAACCCAAGAACGCTTCTAGAATACGAAAGTATAGACGCTAAACACATGCCAACGGCGACGGACTGCCAACGGGCTCCATAATTACACTACAATCACCACATCCCCTTCAAGCTCTATATGGCTTATTTATTGCTTAGCATACAATAACTGCCGTTAAGCTCAAGATCATTTCCATAACCATGATATATGATTTATATGCTTAGAACAACAAGCTTAAGTGACATAACAACAACTACGGGCAAGATTACTACACTTTCTTGTTTCTATCTGGTGTACCATACTATATTTTAAACCATTACCTTTGCACTACTTTACTAATCATAATGTTTCTGAACTGCAATCAAGTTATTGAATCCATGAATCATCATATCATCACAAGGAACAAAAAAGTAGCTACAGTAAAGTAATACTACTGGAGGGTAGATAGACAATATTATATAAGTATAATGCGTAATTGGTATTTTGCTATGCATTACAACAGGTACTTTTGCAAAGAACCATGGGAATCAATACACTAGGTTGCATGTGCCTAATGTATATGTATGTTTGATGAGATGAGACCTCCCAAACTCGATACGAAACCAATTTAGTGCACTTTTCCTAGTTACAGTTTTTACTTACTTAGCCGCGCCGTAGCCGTAACACATTATTTGCACTCGAAAAATCATTATCATTAGCTAATATATATCAGCAAATGGAGGTAGTATCTGTCTACTCGGCTTTGTCATGAAATTTCTCTCTTCTGTAGCTTAATGTACTTAAAAGTAACTACCATTCTACAAGCAGACAGACATCGACGAGATAACTGCCTATAGTTAAACATAATTCAACAAACATACCATACCTAAACTATTTCTGTGGCAGAATCGTATAAGTACATATTACACACTACATATTTTTATTTAGGAAGGTAAGGTAAACGCTTCAGAAATACATAAGGTTGTGGCAAGGACATTTATGTAAGTACATGCTCGTCATACTTACATAGCTTATACAGTTGTACATATTTATTGCATAAGTAGGAATCACGAGACAGTCAGCAGGTAACAAGGTACATGAATGTACGTGCAACTGAAAAATTAGGCCCTGTCGATTATGTCGCTCAATCTCGATGCCCAAATTGGGTATTTGCTAAAGAAAAAAGTGAAACAGGACACCATACAATAGAGCTTAGCAGAAAAGAGTAGTAAAAGTATAACCATGTAAATACATTATTATTACTTCGCTTCACATTTTATTTGCTTTACATTAGTCCGCAGCCTGACTTGTTTACGTCTCTGACTGTGAGAATTTTATGGCTGTCCAAAATATTATCTGAGGTATGATTATCGTATCAATGATGTTTCTAGGAATTCATCGATGATTCATGCTGATATCTCATTCATTCATGCAATGAACTTAATCCAGGTAAAATCCTTCATGTGTACATAGTTATTCATTCATAAACGTCGAGAATTTGTTAGCTCACTATATATAGCCTGTTGATTCAATAAATACTCATTGAAAAATTATGCAAAATATTATTGCACGAAAATAACTGACAAGTTAAATAATTGTACCTAAGTGTAGATAAGGAACATGGCAAAATAAGTATTTACCTACCGATTTGCCTATAGGTACTTCGTTACAAACATACAAATCAAGTTGGTACACATTACAATGTGTAAATTGTAGACAGCGATATTATCTCAATTCAAAAGCTGATTTAATCTAGAGTACAATAAAGAGGATAGGTTAGGTAAGGTTAATATGTGAACGGAGAAAATAAGAGACTACTATACTGACGATGAAAGAGACCAGTATTAAATTATAACGTAGTGTAATATGTAATGTAAATGTACTAAAGCGCAGCGATAGTAGATTTTAGATTGGCCTGGACTCTGAACTGGACTGGAGAAGCAAGCAACCGGTTAATTGTGATGTGAACACATATGTAGGAGGCAAAGGCTAAGGTGTCGAATTTTATGCGCTACTCTTTATAGATAGCTATCTGTTTACTCCCTGTGAACACAGGTCTCATATTTATCACTTAACCTATCAGTGATTCATCTATCGAGCTAACTATGTACAAACATTTTGCTCCTTCTCGTGTAGGCTTGCTTGGGGGTGAATGTGAATAGTGAATATGAATAATAAGTAACCCTGTGCATAGAGACACCCTAAAATCTATTCTCATTCTTACTTATATGTATTTTATACTCTCCTACAGATATTTGCTATTCACTTTCATTGACAACACAAACTTCTCTAAATGGATTACGATGGGATAGAATTGAAACGTACTTTAGATAAGGCATCGTAATAGGCTCCTTCCTCATTAACGTTCCCTTGGCCTGGCTACTAACCTACTATGGATGACGTACCCTCGTTGTCTCCGCTTTAGTTGCCAACCAGAACATAGACATTCATTATTTATTAGGACAAGACTACAATTGCTGAACTGAACTCTTGATTCAAATGAGATGTCAAGTCAAGCTGGAATAAATTAATTGATATCATACAATACGTCATTCTCAATCTGTTTTTCTATATTTTTTATCCAGGCGAAAACGAAACAGTATCTCTCCCGTGTATAGGTATAGTACTACAATATACCCTAAAATTAAGAATCAACTGTTACACATAACAATATCTATAATTTTAATACTCTGAAGATCAAAAAGCTAACTTTATATTAATATTGTAGAGTACAGTGACAGAAATTTGGATATTAGCTAGAAACAAAAGGGCAAAGAAAAGTATGCTAGAGGTAATGTAAGTTGTTCACTAATAATGTACCATATACGTGTGTAATGGTTATTAGCAATTTATTGTACCTAAACTAAATAGGACTATGTAGTTGATGAAAGTGTCTGAAATCTAAAGTGTAGCAAATGAGTAGTAAATAAATTGAATGTTTCTCTCTCTCTGTCTATCTTTGCGTGTGTAGTTTGAATTTGAAGAGATGAAGTTGTGAATCAGACAAATGTCAAGTTAAGTTGGAATACACAATGATTACTCCCACTACTTATGGCGATTAGAGTGATTGTGATTAATTATTTGTTATGGCATTTTTCAAGTCGATTTGCAAGGCAGAGCCCACAATTAGAGAGTCTGCAGACAGAGAATAAATGTTTAATAAACAGAGACTCTATGGAATTAATTTGCGTTTCCTGTCTTGTCTTGGAGTGTCCAGGCCAAACTAATTGTACACATAAAATAATTATACAGAGGTCACATTTATTGTATTACTTTTATTACACACTTTATCGCTAAAAAAAGGTAATTCTCAGTGAAAAGATACTATCACTGAGGCTCGTCATATTCTTTTACAGCTAACGTCTATCTATTACCATTGTCAACTAACATCATATATAGTAAGTACTGATAGACTACGAAAATTATGCGATTTCACCAATTTGCAATCTCATTTGCGTTCTCGAATAAATAACCATTGAATGTCACCTTCAGTAAATGAAGCCTTCGATTTATTTAGGTATGTGAGTTAGCCAATGACCGTGTACATACTGTAATATGCTATTCTTCTTAAAGGAGGGTGAACTTTTCTCAACACAAACACAATCATTCAGGAAAATCTGTGGAAAATTGCAAAGCAGAGGTACGATGATTCTTACGAAACATGAGGCAGGAATAATGAAATGTTATGGCTTACCTAATGAGCTTGAGCTCTCAGGATCAGAAAGATCCGAAAGGGACGGAACCTTTTGAATTGAGCAAGGAACGCGATGGACCCTCGACTCAGAATTGCTCATACGTCCATTATATCCTGGGCGACAAGGGCTTGCAAATTCCTCGTCAAGTTTCTCCTGCTTTATCACCATCCTTGGTGGGGGAGAGGCGTGCGGCATCTTCGTCGGCGCTAGCTGGAAGCGAGTCACCTGTGTCAAACAAATTAAAATCAATGGATGAGTAAGTAGAACCAACAAACAAAGTAACAAAGGTACTTACAATAAAAACGATTCAATGCATAACCACATCATTAAAACACATAGTAAATAATATAGATTTGCAATATGTAATTTCAAAACATTTTTGCATTTCATCTCACAACAGAATCTGCGGTTTTGTTTGACTGTGCAAAGGGTGGGCAGTCGGCAATACCTTGAAGATTTAAAGTGTTGGGTAGTTTATGTTTAAGAAACCAAAATTACAAATTATAAGGCTGAAGTAATTAGCGATATATCCACCTGGTTATTTTAAATTTTACATACAATACGGTAGTTAATTGGTAAGCTATGCTTCACAATTAGGTACCTCTACAATGTCTACATATTTATGTACATGCATTCATCAACTCTCACCTTTACCATATTCATTTCATAAGTAAGCAACAAGTCGGAGACCTCACGCTATGTGCTTAAAGAGCAATGTAAATGTATTTTGCATTTATTATTCGACTTTGTCGGCTAAAGACCACCTCAGACATAAATTATGTAATTATAAATTAAGGTACCTGTTTTATATGTGAAACAATATTATTAGCACGCTATATCATAACATAACTCTACATATAAAATAGATACATAAGTATATACGTATCTCAATTTAACTCCTGACTGGTTTGCATAATCATGATGTATATACGATGTGGCAGCTTACCCAGAAAGTAGATCTATTATATCATATTATGACAGTAGCACTAACGAGCTTCTTAAGTGTTGACAATTTCTTCAAGATTGTAAGAGAAGTAGGAAATGCATTGGAGACCTAGCTTACTGAACAGACACATCTCCTTCATAATATTTAATCACTTTTCTAAGGCTTATAGTACATAGCCTAGAATAATTTTAAAAGTAAAACCATAACCATAGTTAGCTAAAGCTTTCACACTTCGTTTAAGACCAGACTAACTGAGCCGTTAAATATTTAGGGTTCACATCTAGTTGTTGCGATAGTACAAATAAATATGTACTATTTAGGTAGCTATCATTAAGGACTCTTAAAGTTCAACTGAGACAAATGAGTTTCTAGTTATTCTACCGTTGTGCCTTACCTAATAGCTACTTTTACTACGATTCTTGTACATAAAACACTGTCAACAAACAACACGATAATAACAAACATGGTTGGTCTACATTTGCCATTACATCAAAAATGTCTATCGTCAAAAATTAGAAGTCCATGAATGATCAGAAACTGTTTCATATTCATTTCTATGAATGATATGTTGTTCTCCTTTTATTTACAGAAGCTGCTATGTCATTCTCATTATGCAATAAGATATATGAATAAATTCTCTCTATTGCATGACTATGGGTTTCAGTCAGAACAGACGTATATCCCCTCGTGAAATCTGTGACTATTAATTTATATTCGTATATTTTTTATGTTCACAATTTATTTGAACGTGTCCGATAATACACAGTTAATTAATTATTTAATTTAGCAGTAATCGCGAACGCGATGTAAGAAAATACAGAAGAAAATAGTTACGAATATACTAAAATAGCAGACAGATATTATGTAGCATTTTCCGAATTTTCCCCCAATCAAATCTGCATGTTCAGAAGTTTTACATAAAAATTGATCTGTCTAACCGAATTACAGATACATAATTGCCTTGCTTAGATTTCAGTGCAGGTGCAGTTGGGGGGAATCTGCTAATTTGCTTGATTTGAAATGAAAATAAGAAAATGCAGTTCTAGAACAAGAAGCATACTCGTCGACTACGATTTTGTCCATAGCATTCGGTTTTGTATATCAAGAAAACTTAAGTGAAATGTAAACTCTTAAGGACTTTGGTGCCTGCCTGTACTTTAGCATCAATTTCCTGTGTAGCTATTTATTTCCGCAGCTTAAATTGGCTTTTTATTAGATTTTCCTTCGAGATCACTCTTCCCATTCCTTTACGTAATTTTCATTTCTGCCGTTCCATTATCCTTAATTCGCGTTTTTAAAGGAGATGTTTCTAAATGCTTATGCAAATTAAGCGAATGAGAAATTCAAAACTTCACAAATGCAATCAATTTACAAATGTCCGTCTAAAAATACTCTTCTATTTCTTATCAGTTTTGCATCTTTCCCGATTACCATTTTACAGATCTGTCGGTACGGGGGGTAAAACTACCATCACAGAAAATACTATTTTATTTTTCACCTGTTACATAACATGCATACAATGTTACTTAATGGTCATATGTAACGTAAATGCAACAGCTTCAGTAAATATTCCCCTTCAAATCTTGCCAGACCCGACCCTAATGTAAAATTGAAATTCTCCTAAAAGGCAATCGCTTCGCTTCGCTCATAAATCTTATCCAATAAAAAGTTAACAATTTTTGCTGGAGATTCCTATGGCTTATCTTCTATTGACGGCTTCTAATAATAGTGAAGTTTGGCCAATTGTCAACATAACATCTTTTATGAATGTTCTCTTCGACAGTAAGTGGATAATATGAGATTATTAAACTATGACGCTTAGACACTTAATCCTTTTGTGAATACCGACGGGGAAAGAAGACGGAGTTAGCTTTTCTTCAGAAATTGTCCCTCCGGAGTTTTAGGTTGAAATTGGAGTTGAAAAGTCGTTTCATCGCATTTAAATCCTTCAGAATCTAAAAATACCTACCACAAATCTGTAATGATCATTGTTTTATGACTAGCATACTGCACGGATAACCCTTTCTCGTATATTTAGCCAACACATTATGAATCCACAAACATCTGCAATAACGCGTGCTCCCCCAATAGACTTTTTGAAATTGTTCCAATTAAAACTCTCAAATCTGACATCAATCATCCATCTTTGTCACTTGAAACGCTACAACAGAAAAACTGTCTAAGAAAATTTTCAGACTTTCATTTGCTTATGCCCTCGTAAAAGTAATTTATATTTAAACTGGAACAGAGTTGAGTTACAGCAAATGTTATGCACTGGAGGACTGCTCTACAGCACTGTAATGTTTAAGATTAGTCATAAGACTACGTACGTGCCTTAAATCAACAAGATGTTTTAAAGAGATTGACTTTTTAAATAATGGGGACGATATTATATTACGCCTGTAGTAGTATATGCATAAAGTTTAGTAATAGGATACCAATTTATTTATCAATATACATATTCTACGCTTATGCATCGAAAACAACCATGAAATAATACAGTACTCTAGACAAACAGTACAGTATATTAGTCATACGGGAAAAATAAAGTTTAATATGTATAGCAAGTGTTATTTTAAGTTGTACTAGTACACTACGGATTCAAAAGGTAAAATTATCCACGTAGTACATATTCCCTTTCATAAACTAATGTGAAGACAAAGACGTGCAGAGAAAAGATGTACAGTACAGTACCGTAGCATCCTAGACTGCCTGGCCTGGAGATAGAGGACTTTTTGTGTGACATCCGGTTTATTCCTAATAAGAGACCACCTACAATCTTAGCAATCCTAACTTACTCCGACCAGATATCATAAACCACAAAGCAACAAGAACATTAAAATCAAATCCTTCACAGTTTATCGTATGTAAACTGTGAACTGCATGCCCATACATTTTACATACTGTTTGCTTTGACTGTAAAACAGTAAATATACTACAGCTGAACATGGAGAACAAATTATGCAACATTGTATGCATTATAGGTAATACCCAAGTTGATCTTATGGTATATTGCATCCGTTCCAACAACATTGTCTTTGTCAATAGGTACATTTAAATTACCTTCACATATATCATAGGCACACTACCTAAAATAATACAGCCATTAATACATTTGTCAATTTGTAAAGCTGTTATGTTTTGTAGCGTTATGGTTTCGTATTTCTTTCATTGTCACATTCACAAAGTTCCTCTATTGACATCCGTTGTCTCTCTTCTTGACTAACAATAAGATGTTAGCGATGACTAGCTAAGGTGTGGCACTCTGCTCAATTTGCCAATACAAACATTGTGACACACTTTCTCTAAACTGATGAATAAACTCATTATTTGTATATTTTAGCTAAATGTATAGAAAATTGAAAAAGACACTTTAGGTAGGTACTTTGCCAGACAAGACAGAGTTGCAGGATCTTGTATAACGGTCTACCTATGTAAATGCGTTTTTGGTTAAAGGATGTAAGTATAGTAAGAAAGGGATTGCCAAAAACAACATTTAAAATAAATCTTAGTGGATAAGCAAACTTTAGGAAGAATGTGCTATGTAAAGAGTAAGATCTGCATGCATGTATTTAAGTATTCATGGTGGCATGGCTCTTGTCTTGTAAATTGGCGAAGCTAACGTGTACGCACTATGGCCATCTATAACCACTAGTACATATATAAAGTCAAATTGTGTGTGCATAAAGTAAATCATCATAGAATCATAGTTTTGTGTACCTGTACAAGATAAGTATATCTTAAAATATCAATATGCTATGATATATCTGTTTGTAATGTATAAATGTGTATGTAAATAATCTAAAATATGGTATAAATCACTAAATTGCACATTTTTTTCTACATGTTAGGAAAGATTGATACAAATGAGAAATGATTCATCTATAGTTACACTAGACATACAACTGGTACACATTGAACTGCCAAAGGGAATTTAGTGTTCTGCTGAATGCAAGCCAGATCATATTCTGTTATCTGTTATGTACATTTCACTAAAGAATTTGCTTCCTTTTCAGATTTAACATGAAATGTTGAAACGTAGGAAGAGAAACATGAATGAATCATCTGCTGAATAGTATACCTATAGGTAAGCCGAACCAAGCCACAACTGATATCTACGCTGAGCAGTCATTACATTCTTTAATGTTTACCGTCTCTTACTATGTCATGTCAATCACTAAAACTAACAATAAATTACTTTAACGTAACATGTACCATTCCTCAGCAAAATTTTTCACTGCATACAATACAAGCAACCTGTCTCAAAACATAAAGAGCCTAATCAGTAAGAATTTGTATGTGATATATCTAATAAATCTGCAGTATTGCCTAAGTCGTGGTTTTCATACTTTTATATGCTGGTTCGTAAGTTCATACATAAGTACAATGTGTTAAGTATTGAATTTCTTGTCATCACCGTCGTAAACAAAACAGGACAACCTAAACAAATCTAATTGTTAGTTTTAAGGGTTCATTCATACATAAGGTAAGACCACTGTGATATAAAAGTTTTAAATTCAATCCGCATCATATGTAATGTACTTACATACGTTGCACAGCAGGGGCAATGGTGTTGAGACATGAGTGTGGGTAGCTAAGACTGGAGAACAGGTCTTTCATTCCTATCCTGCCCTAATCTTAACAATGTAGATATGGACCAAACCTTTAGGCTAGGCGCAAACATTACCTAAGAGCTCATACATACGTAATATCAAATACCATAACGCTAAAGCTAAAGGTGCACACACATTGAATCTCTCTAACTAAAAGCCTTCAATTCAAACATACGATAAGGTTCTGGATGTAAAGCATGGTCATCAAAAAATAAGGACCCCTATTACATTCATGCACAATGCACACAAAGTTGAGCTCGGCTATCAAATTACACCCTCTCTCCCACACACAAAATCCAGAATCTATGTACTTGTGTGCCGCACTAACGAACGAGAACATCACACAGACATTATACAAATGAGTCAAGTTAGTTATATAAGTACCTAAAACACCATACATACAACATCCATACAACTTTTCTATACATTCTTGAAAATATCCATATATGGAAGAAACACTTGTGAATTACTGCTTATTCAATGCATAATTATTTCATACACATGATTAATTAAGAATAAGGAAGAAAGGTAGCTACCTAGCCAATAATACTATTCATAAGTACTCATCAAACTTTTAATATAATCTATATGAACAATATTCGTAACATTATTCCAGAAAAAAATCGGTCCGTATCGTCTAGTCACCATCAAGACTCACCGTTTACCATATGGCACTAGAGTCCCTACATACTTACTACTATACTATTTTTTAGCCTTTACATATTATGCATACAGTTTACAAGCTATAGCTGTTCCTACATAACTTTTTCAATGTTAGTTTTAACCAAACTACAAAGATATATTAATATACAGTAGTAGTGGTAGCTATATTGAGTTTCTTCTGCGTATTTACTTTTAGAAGATAAATATGTTAGGATCTAGAGATAAACATTAGCTAAACTGAAGGCAAAGCCAGCCTGTACAGCACAACCACTGAAGCAAACCGAGACACACATGGAATGGAACTCCGACTTGTGTGCTTAATGTATACACGTCTTCGGATCTTCTTATAATATACTTAGGCACTGATAAAGCTTATTGGTAATAAGTGCATTATATTTTATATACACACAAGTCACAAGTTATCCATGTCCATAACCATATTCCCTTTAAAATGAAAATTAATGTGTCTAGCAGGAGAGTCAACATTCTGCCTCTGCCTTGTTTTGTTCTATTCAAATATACATATTAATATACAAGTACCTCCGTAGCAAATAATTTACAACACGTTGATATAACATCACTCTTTAGCTAGCTACTCGGAAAGAGAATCCTACTATCCTACATAAATATAAAAGTTGTCTGTTGACGAATTGCCTGAACTGAACTGACGATGAGTTAGTATACCATGGCAGACCACTTATGAATTACATAGTATGTACTAAGTAGTTAGTTAGCTAGCTAGTAGCTACTTGAGCCTATGTTTCAGTGTTTCTGCTCCCATTTCATCTCATCTCAACCGCCAAGACAAGAGACGACCAATTTTTCTTCGTTCCCTTTCGTCTCATCTTTCCTTTAGTCAGTCATGTTTAAACAGAACCATATCTTGACTTGACTCTTAGTTTAAATGTAACAAATTAGGTTCTCTTATTCTGTATCTATATTAAAGCTTCATCGTCAGTTCATTCCTCAGCGTAGCTAAAGCTTTAACATATTATTACATGTAAATAAGTACGGATACCAAAATGGTTAGTTGCACTTTCTTAGGTACTAAGTTATAAAAAATTCTTCTGCGTCAGTTAGTAACTATTTACAGTACAGCTAACTACCAAGTCAGCATTAGCAACACATTTTCCTATCTGGCATCATATGATGTACATGTTTCTTTTGTATGCTGGCTTATACAGATATTATGCTTTACAAAAATTGTCGACGTAGTCAGAAAAACTTCAATCTAACACTAACAAGACCCTGGCAGGCTACTAGGACAGATATGTAGAGTAAGTAGTTTAGAAAGATCCCGATTCGAGCCCGTATGCACTGCTTGAATATTATACTTTATGTGTCGAGTCCTTCCAGTCATGACTTACAGTATATTAAAAGTGCTTACAGTGAAACACAATGTAAACCACAATTACAAACTATAAACTAACCATAGCTATAGCTCACAAAATAATATTTTGTACTTACATGTATTAAAGAATCATGTATATATGATATTGCTTACCACACAGCCTTCGATCTGGAAGAATCGAAAACAACTGCTTTCACAACACAACAGAGTCAAATTATTCGTATTTATTATCTTAAAAGACAGAGTCCAATCCAATTGCATCCATTTACAATGGCCTGGCCTGGCCTGACATGGATTGACATAAACTTGACAAGAAAAGAAACCTAAGGAGCTAGATATCATCTACATGATCTTTTTGTTGCGTTCTATAAATCATATCTACACGGAATAATAATACTTTACAGGTAGGTAGCGCATGCCATGCTCTTTTAAAACAATATGCTGATTGCTGACTTCTTCGGAGTGCGAAGGCAAAAACGAATGCCGTCATGAATCAATTTAAGATATACTGTACTACATACATCTACATGTATTACAAACTAGTTCTGTAAACAACTGTCAGTAATCTTCTCTTACATTTCTCTCAGATCAAATAAATCAATACTCGTGTAATGTACAATGTACATATAGTTAGATAGATTATAATAAAAGCAGTGAGCTAAGCACTAGACAGTAGGGTTACTTGCTCTACGTTCAATGCAGAAAAACCATGAAAACTTATTGAATTTTAAAATAAACGATGTTCGATTTGACCTTCTTACTGTATCATAATTTGCATTGTATAGCAATAGCAAACAGTCCATGAAGTATTCAATTTGCATGCAGTTTACTCACATCACGGATTAGACCTTTATCAGACTATTCGAAAAATCCTTGAATATTTCGTAATAGAAATGTAATTCTTTCTTAGCTGTTCAGGGAAAATAAACTAACCATGAGGAAAGCAGGTAATAAATAGGTAGTAAATGCATATTAATCAAGTTCTAACGGTATATTTTCGAAATCTAGAGATTCATAAGAGATATTTACAGTCTGGTAACTAGATGTTTACGCACACATTACAGATATTACTAGTAATATTATATTAGCAATTTTTATTGTATGAACTGGGGCTTTTTCTACGATTTTCAATACAGCAAAAAACATTAGCTAATTTTGTCCAATCGTAAACAGGATTAGAGAATATCTACACACAATGTAAATCTCTTTTGCTTGCCAATCATTTTGAGAGTCAGCGAATATTAAAAGCTATACGTTTTTGTCATCATTCCTATACTGTACCACATACCATATTAAGCTACTGTTTATGAACTGCTATCATGTTTTGAATCAGAACATTATTGCAATATTGAATTTCTTTCTTTCTTGGAACAAATGCGTACCTTGTCACCCTTTCGTTACGATGTCAAATGTTAAATGAGTGTTTATAAATACAGAGTTGAGAAAAGTGTCATCTTGAAATATGAGTATGAATAGGTATTGTATTTTAGCTATTACTAGTATATTATTATAGTGCAGTACAGTGCAGTGTGTACAAATACTACTAAAGGTCCTTTAGTTTTAAATGCTATAGAAAACGTCATTTTTATACATGCTAGTGCTAGTATATTTATGGGTACTCGCTTTAGCGTACGTTTGCAACACTTGCTAAGTCTGTTGTATGGTTTAATCTTCGATGTGTGTTGGCAGAATGACATTCAAGAACATTTCATTACATGTTTAAGATACAATTATAATGTAAAAGCTGTTTGCATAAAACAGATTCACGTTTATCGAACATGTATGAAACTTTAATCAATGTATATCAATGGGATTGCATACGCATACAAAAGGTATTTTAGTATTATTAAGGTATACCAATCATTAAAATGCAATTGAATACCTATATGCATTCCATAATACGAAATATTTAAAGTCACAAAAATATGTGTATCATTTCATTTCTTTAGTACCATTATTGTATCGTTTCGCCTATTTAATGCATTCTATCTATTAGAACCTAGTCGAAGCTTTACATGATTTTATTGTAAGCTATTGCTGATTGTTAGATTTAAGCATTTTAATAATGCATAATTGAAACGATAGCAAATGTCTTCAGATATGCATCAGCAAATCATAGCTAATAAATACAATATGGAGAGGAGTTAACCACAATCTTTTCATTTAGCACTATAAATATTGCAAAAATACAAAAGGAATATATGCATTTGAATTATTTGATTAGGTTTTAAAATCTGATTTGCACGTATTCATAAAATGCATTATGCATGACAAAGGCTTTGTCGTACCATGGTGTTCAATACAAAGAATTTACAAATTATGCATCTAGAAGTAGCAAAGTACATACTTTTTAGATGGTAAAAATTTAGAATGTTTTATTCATACTTAAATAGCTCAGTAAGTAATTCAAAATATTTCAAACCTTGCAAAAAGGCTTATATTTGTATTAGTGATTGCATCATGATTTTAATCTTAAAGAGAATGTATCAAAGATGAAAAGAAAAACTGATAATGCTTAAGAAAATGCAATGAATATTATTACTATCTAAGTTGTAAGTAGCTCTCTTCAGTATTAATGCATCTTTTTAATTATCCGTGCTTATAAGTACGTATAAATGTGAATTGAGTTTCAATTACTTCCAGTTCTAAATAATTTTCTAATAAATGCATGCTGTGAATTTTACGAATGAGCATAATAATTACTTAAATGTCCCAATTTCACAGAATTTAACAATCCATGCTTACCTTTAGCATCAAAAGTTAATTCACTACATTTTAATGGCATGTGATCGCGAACTAAAATAAATAAGCAGCATAAATACATAAAATTATCTCACCTTAGTTTTGGACATGTCTTCTTTAGGAGTAGAGTAAAAATCTTGGCTCTGTAAGGCACAATCAATTTCGTAGTGGGACCAAGTTGAGTCTGAATCTAGGTAGCAGTCCATGTCGTCATTCACGATTCCAATATCCACTGATGAAGTGAACAAATCTTGTGGGTCCTGTAACAGTAATAATAACAATAGCAACTCTAGTCATTTCCGATTTCATTCACAAAAATATCTTCCTGAACTTGACTTAACGTAAGGTAATGTCTTTCATTCACACGTTGTCTCTTTTGCCGTAATATTGCACAAAAGTCAATGAAACCAAATGGGAATTCTGATATAACGAAAGGGAGAATGAATGAATGTTAGCACGAGAATACGTAAGTATAGTAATAGCAAGAGAAGTGTATTGCACTATGCACATGTAAAGAATACTTTGTGTACAGTAGGTATGTATGTATGTATGTATATTTATTATTGTTGTAGTTTCCTAAATACCATGAAGAACAGGACGGAAACGACACCAGAACAAGAAGTTAGTCTTTACTTATCGTTAGGTAAATAAAATAGCTTGCTTAGCTACACTTTCCAAATTCTAATCACAGAGACTAGCATATAAGTCACTATAACTATAGGGAACCTTTCTGTTTTGTAGATGTTGTAGAATAGTAAGTAAAGTAAATCGCGTCAGTGCACCGCTTTACCCGAATGGATGAATGAATGAATGAAATGAACGTGGTGTAGCAGTCAGAGCAGAAAGTTCTATGTATTTTTCCTTCGTTCTTTCACCAAACCATTGAAAAATTCAAGAAAACTAAAAGTGAGTAACTTACGAAGGTATGTATGTTTTAGTTATAACTTTTCTTTTATTCCTCACAAAACAGATACAGATTCAAAACGCACTAAAGCACAAAGGTATACAATAATACGTGTTTATGTATCTCTGTTTTCTGTAGTTCATAAACAGTCGAGTTAAGATATCCCTAGAAAAAGATATGACCTTTATAACATTTCGTAAGATTGTAGGTACACTACAGATATTTGAATCAACTTATGTAATGTTATCCCCAAGTTATTCAATTGTAGTGCTTTATATATCTGTATTACTAGGGTTCTGTTAATCGTATGTAAGTATATATGTTTTTAAGCCGGTTTAGTTTACTTTCAGTTGAGAACGGAGAAAAGACACCACTATGTAGCAGATCAAACCAAAACCAAACCAAACCAAACCACAATACAGGAGGACAACAGTTCACTAATAAATAGTGTGGGTCATAGGATCTCACACTACAGTAGAGCACAGAATATTACACAGTAGCAGTTTATCTATAATATCTTTGTATATGTAATAGCTTACTAATAGAGAATGTTAAACGGTTCAACTCAACGTATGCAGTAAATGCTAAATGTTGCATGAATAGAGCATATTGCTTCTATACAAAAATACAACCAAAAGATTCACAGTCAGTTTAGTCAGTTCCAGTTCCCTCGAACTCCTACAACAGAATGAATGGTCGCTCTGCTCTGGTTTGTTGTAAAGTAATGCACCACGACTAGAGTACCTAACATAACATAAGCACTGCACTATCTACATACATACATAGCAAACAAGTCAAAACGAACGAAACGTAAGCGTAAGTAAAGCTCCATGCTCCATCAGCATTTATACATTACGTACGTTCATGTATACAAAACAGGGTTTACTTTACTTACTTATGTGCATTACAAAACATTACTCACTGTATACACTCATACACGAAACCATATGCATAGCTGTCGTCTTAACTTAACTTACACGTATGAAGAATATCATGCTATGCTTTCCTATACTTACTTACATACTGAACATGAGTAAAGGTAGGTACATAATTTTACTTACTTCAGCTAATGTAAGTAAACTTACTCTTACTCATCGTCAGTTTACAATTTGCTATCTACTACACTACATAACCTAGGTATACACTTACTGCAAGTACCTACAAGTATAATAATATTCTTATAATATAATGTTCGGTTTATCTGTAGAGCTTAGCTTTTCTTACAACAAACGTGACTACTACTACTGTATACTACAGTAGGGCCATGTCTTGGTATACTGCTTATTATGTTCCATTCTATGTACTGCTACCCTTACTCATCGTCTTCAAACGCAATAATATCTCGAATGTATATTGGATCTTTGAAAGAAACACTCCTCCGCTTATACAATCAAATCACAAATTCAAGCAGCTAACGTAAACGACAGCATGCATTACATTACATTACTTTTCCCTTGCTCTTGCTTTGTTAGCTTTATATTGTATAACTTCTTAAATGTACCTACATGCTACTTACAGAAAGAAGAGTATTGTATTCTAATAAAGCTATAAGTATAATCTATCTCTACACCACATATTTACTACTGTTAACAACTATAAGTATGTGTTCAACTGTCCTGTGTTGTAAAATTGACTGTTCCATAATGTATGTGTCCTAGGTGCTAAGTACCACCATTATAGTCACTCTTGTTGTTCCTTAATGGAAACTACGCCAATGTAAAGTATTTTAATTCACAGTATAGCGTAGCAGACACATTTTGCTGGTTTTCATGACAAGTGTTGTACTAATATCTCACAAAATTGTTACTTTAATGAATTTCAAAAATTATCAACACTCTGTATGCATAGTATATCTTTGTGTATCTACTTTGACTACGTCATATATACTACAATACTTGCTTGTAACGTAAGACTTTCGACTTTACTAGTCTAGTTCTGACTTTTAACTATATACAGTACGTAATGTAAATAAAATCTGTCTGTATATTGTATACCAGCAAATAGCTTGACTTAAGTTGGACTACTGGCGTAATTTGAGATAGGTTGTCTTGTCTGTTGTTCTGCAGTGTACTCTGTACTGCACTGAAGTTGAGTAGTTAGCTGTGTTTTGTTATTTCATGTCGAATGTGTATACAGTTGCATAAGGATTATTTATACACGACAACGCAACGACGAACCGAACACCAAACCAAGCCAACTTGACTATCTTAAAATTCATCTTTCACAGATCTTCAGTCAGGCTGACATTGCATCGCTTTACTCATATTATACAACACTCTTAAATAGCTTCTCATGCCTTAGACAGTTAGTTCACTACTGATAGCAACCGAATCATTTCTGCATTGCAGCCAAGTAAATTAAGTAAGTAGCTCGCTCCTCGATGCCCAGTTATTGTGGTAGTGCATCATGTTATACTACTCTTTTATGTCGCATGTAATTTAAGTACGTACTTTGTACATATTTATCTGATATTCTCATAAGTGCTACTAGGTACATGCATCAATTTCATATTAACTTCTAAATTGTAGGTCAATTTTTGCATTTCTTATTCTCTTATTTTGTTTTGGTATACAAATACATGTGCTACATAGGGTTACAGTTGAATGGTTTATGTGTAACTGATTATACCTGCACTAACATTTAAAAACTGCACAAAGAGAAAAACTGATTGCATGCAATATACTATGTACAACTACTTACCATAAACAAAATTGAATGCAATTATATTATTATCAGGCAATAATAAGTACGTAATCTTGTTTTCTTTAGGACAAATTCACACGGACTAAGCTAAATATGTATTGTACATCAACATTTAAAGAACATGCATGCAAACTAATTTAAGCTCACATACATCGTTTTGAAAATGTCAATTCTTCAGTAAATAACAAAATAATATAGAAACTTGTACATTTGAAAGATTTATCTGTATTAATAGTAAAGTAGGTAGGTTACTTTCCAGTTCCCAAGTGCCATTACCTCGGTAGTTATGATGCAGATAGGAGCAACGTGTGCATAGGCCACCAAGACGAACAAATTGTAATTCACTTTCAGAAGAATCTCAACTCAACAAACAAGTCATTTGAGTGAGCCTACCTAACTACCTAAGAGATAATGCTGTTTTGTGTGAGTGAGTAAACGACTTAGCTGATTGCGAGACGCAAGGCAAGTACAAATAATATAATGGTTTCGTAGATATATGGTTTGTGTGTAGTTGTGTAGCACAAAGGTAGACAGACGCACAAATCTACGCAGGCAGCTACAAAGAAGAGAGGTTGGTAGTATTGTACTGGGATTGTATGTGTTTATAAGCTAGAATTCAAGAATGAATTTTCTGGGAAAGTGTTGAGAGAGAAATTAGGTAACCCTTCTACCACCAGTGAGGATAATGCAATGAGCCCCACATAATCTAGTCAGGTTGGAGTTGGAAAGATTACACAGCAGTCACATACATAATATTACAGAACGCAACAGATACTCAGATATTCTTACATGTAAAAGTAGGTACTGTGTGATTTCTTACGACGACAGAAAATGACGGCGGCCGAAAAGATGAATGAAAGAGTGAACAGTGCATGGATCAACCAAGTAAAAATGATGACGAAGGGTTCTTTGAGTAAGGTGGAGTGGAGTGGAGAGAAAGAGTCAGTTATAGAGTTAGAGATATTATATTATACGTTGTGTATGACTTAAAAATAATGTATAGAATATAAGTAGGCAGCTACAGTAAGTATAGTTTATACTTAGAATACTATACAATATATACTAATGTAGTGTCTGCTTAACTTTAACCGACTACAGAGGAACAACGGCGAAACAGATACACAGATAGGGCAAGAAAGCTTAACTTACCTGCTTAAGAAGGGTAGATAAAATAAGCCCTCCAGCATTCCAGCAAGCGATGATGTGTCCTAAAGCGGACCACTAAATTCTATCAAGAGTTTATCCCGAATATTCTAGTATCCCTAGTGTTTCTATGAACTTATTTTTTTTTCCTTTAACTTAATTTGCACTTTAAACTGCTATATAGACAGCAACTATTACAATTAAATGCTAAGAATGACGCATCAATAGTTCTGGAGCTTTTTGATAAGAAGGCTAAGAAATGATAGGAAAAGAAGTATAACAGAATATTTTAATGTTCCACAAAAGCCAAAAGCTTGCTAATTCTCAAAATTGTCTTAATTATGTAACATTTTTGTCTGTTGATACAAATACAGAATGGAAAAGATATGCAATCTTGGATGCCAAGAATTAGTTGACAAGACTGTAAGTGATTCTCTGTCCTGGGGATAACTAGGCATTCGTGATTTTACAGTGTAATGCGTAGAAAACGGGCTAACACGACTAATAACACAAAAAGCTCCATATGACATTATACATAATATGTAACCATATAGTAGTATATAGGTAAACTGAATGAAACTGAAGCACATAATAATTGTATAAGATACTATATAGTAATTCCAGAACAGAGAACGTGTAAGTATATAGTATGGATAACGAAGTCATAAATGAATGAAAGTTTCTCGTCGTTTACTGAAGACCTTGGTGTTAATTTCTTCCAGTTTAGCTGAGCTTGCTGAATCTTTTGCACTTAAAAGTCACATTTAAGATAAAATTTATCATGATGCTAATACATCATACATTCAGTGCATCTCATTTTGTACTGGAAGCTATACTAACTGCTGCCTGTGCCATTGACAATTTCCACCAGACCAATGCGAAATTACATTATTGGTTGAGCTACTGTTGATATTTTTAAGATAATTTTCAGACATGTTTTCGTGTAAAATTACATACACTATTACTTATGTGGTTTCACTCACAATAATATGTGACGAGATACCCATTAGTAAGACTTTATATGAAATACATTTGATTAAAACCTTCAAATCGATAGAACTGTAATTAGATAATAGACATTACACATGGACAATTAAATTGATCTCCAGAAAAACAAAAAGTTCTTCAATACCTCGGTAAACCGCTTATTTACTATATGTTAAACTATATATGCTTAGCTACCAAAAGATAAAGTGTATACCTAGAATAAAAATTATAGAAGAGGCTAATTGGGTGTAAATACTTTAAATACTTAAGTACACTATACTTAAACATAATACTTTCAATGTCCAAAATCCAAATGTATAGTACAAGCATAATATTTTAATATGCACAATTATTGCATAAAACTGATCCACAGGTAGATAATTCATTAATTTAAATAAGTCTAACAGAAGCTTTGCTCCAAAGTGGGCACTAGTAATTTGCTTACAGAAATTCTGCTAACAGTCGAAATAAGTGGCAACTACTCAAGATAGAAACAATTGACATGTGATAGTACATGGCTGACAAGGTACACTATGTTATTAAATATTATAGGTAGGTATATGTACTTTACCACACACAATTTCAATTTTTAACATTGAACGCAAAAGGAGTAATGCACAATTTTACACGACCAGAGTTATTATAATGCATATTATATACGTTTTTACACAACCCGTTTGACATGAGAACCTTTTTGTTGTTTTTCCTTTCAGATAAAACATAATATTTGGTTCCAAGTTCCAAGTACAATACAGAAAATGAATAACATATTGCGTGTCCTCGTCTTCTTAATATTTTTAATGGTAATTCAGTGGGAAACAAAGAAGTTGAAACTGCTTGTCAATACTTAATAGTTTTTTGGGTGGGCTTCGCATCAGATCTGTTGCAAGTTAAAAGTAACATCCTCAAAAATAATGTACGAAAATCCGCAAGAGTTATCATTAGAGTATGAAAGCTGTCATTTATCATTTTACGAGTCATAGTAGTAGTCGTATGCGTTCAGTAAAGTAAAATGTACTAAAACTTGTCTACGTTTATGAATGAAGATCCCTAACGAAAATATTCCAGGCCTTCTACGTGTGCTAGGCAACAAGAAAAGATCACCTAGAATGCACATGTAAATAA
>JAQFYC010002395.1:0-25947 GCA_034694165.1 Tomocerus mixtus
TCAAATGATCTGCACCGACGACAAAGATATTCAATGCCCTGGATCAAAGCCCACTTAAACACAAACCACTAAACAAACTGGTACAAAAACGGTACAAATAAAATAAAATAAAATGAAACAATATTATTACGTGGTAAAATGGTAAAAAACCCTTTAGATAAATTAACCAGCCAGGATTGTTCAAAATAATAGGTAGAACTTCTAAATTTTTGCGGTTTGTGTACTTTGGCGCTTTGTGTTTTTCCGAATATGTGTATTTGGAAAAACCTGGAGACAAAAAATCATTACCTACGTATTACGCTGCAGTGTAAACCTACAAAGCTTACCTATGCATGCAAATAGCATTGTTCAAAAATCGGTATTTAGATAATGAGGTATACTAAACGATATTTGTTTCATTCAAAAGGTTAATACATTGTGTCATTTTTACGAACTATAACGCCCTTGCAAAAATTTGAAAATTCAAAATATAATGTTTATTCATTCCATACTTAGATATTTTAAGTTTGTTATTTTTACGCCCATATTGTAAACCACAACATCGTTGTTAAATATTTTTAATTTTGCATGGGTAAACTGTGACTTTATTTTCAAACGTCTCTACTAAAGAGTAATTTAAATAATACAACTACTGCACATTGTGTTTTATTCTGTCACTTGAGTGGGTTAGTAATACAGAACAAAAAAATTACATAGCTTACATTGTATATGAACTAAATATACAACATCCGTGGTTTTGTAATGTAAATAATGCACAGTACTATATGTGTAATAAGGCGAATAGCGGATCTAAAGAGAGCTGTCAACAATTCACAGTATTTCCAAAGTATTATTATTTGTAGCCCTGTATATATTTCATTAAAAGTGTGAGTCAGTGTTGGCAGCCTTCTGTAGCAGCAAGACAGATGCATTGTACGGGATAAAATTGAAGATCATGAGTGGGCTTTGGTCGACATTGAAATATCTGCTAAGGGATGCTTTCTGTCGAGTTTTCTTTTTATTTCACACACTATAGCGTTTCTATAGAATATTGTATACCTATGGATATCTATAGGTAGTTATAATTTATTATACGTATGTAGTTACTCCAGTATTTATACCTTAGCTAAATGTATCTATTTGCATATAGATACATAAAAAATCTTCACCTTATTGTATTTATGTTCATACACAGTCATGTAAAGCTTTCCTTGAAAATGCAATATTTTCTGCGCTATCCAAGATGTTGAAAGTGCTTATAATTGCGTGTTTGTGAATGTGCGTGAAGGGTATTACGTAGAATATGGAAAGATATATTATTCCGTTTTCATATTCATCTATATAACAGTACAAACGTTCAAACAGTATATTAACACATTAGTCAAATGGAAAAACCAATTTAAGGCAATCAATTTTGTTTATTGCGATTGTTAGTGCAGTCGTTGAAATCCATTTTCAAAACGGAGAAATTGGAAAGTGTATCCATTAAATATAATTTAAACGTTACCCAAATTTTCCAGTTATTAAATGTGTAAATACACGTAGCGTGGTGGTATCGCATAAAAAGTGTCTTGCCAAAAGGTCTTATGAATGAATACCGAAAAGTCCTTGCTACATATAAATGCCAAAAGTGCTTTCTTAATTACTGAAACATTTTTGTTAGCAAATAAAAAGTTTTGTGGTAAATACAAATATTTTATTTTGGCTAATTATTAGTATTTGTCATTACTTTTTATAGTTTACAATACTATTCATAGTAGATTAAAACACTTGAAAATGAAGCTCTTTCTTTTGAACTTTTGCTCAAAAAGTATATTTTTCTTGCCGAAGACATTTTCATTATTTAACCAAGACGTATCGGTAGTTAGGAAAAATGATTTGGTACGAGGACCTTTTGGAAAGACTTTTTGTGAGGACCATTTTACCCCAGATTTAGCATAATATTGTCCCTACTAGTAAAAGAAAGTCATAATTCGTACAAAGTGTATATCCATAAATTAACTTACAGTGTAATATAAGCATTTACGTCTACATGCGTGTACAATAATTTATTTTAATTTTCAAACCAAGAGTAAATAAATGCAGGATTTATGACACTAAATTTTTTGTGAAACTAAACTTACCTACCTTGATCCATAAAACTGGGTCTAGGACATGGAATGATCAAAAACATATATTATCCACAACGAGTTTATTTGTAAATCATGAAATCAAATGTTCTAGGGTGGAAAAGTTCATGCCTATAGGTCCATAATATATCTTGTTTATTATTATACTGTATGTACAGTTCCATTTCCATTTATTTATCGATACTACAACTCTTAGGGAAGCAGCAGGACATTAATTACTTCTGACCTACTAAATTAAATTGACAGTGTTTCAAAGGAACGTCATGTCATTGTGTAAAATAATAACAATAATGTGTAATAATGAGTGTGCGAACTAATAAGTCTATTTAATAATATAGTACACGTTAATAAATAAGGATCACCGTGATAATCCAAACACACCTTTCTCTTGTATAGTATTTACGAACTGTGAAAATATAACTCTGCTACCCAACCATAAAATTATTGAGCCTTCCATAGTATAGTACTTGTAAATAATGTTCCTATAAGTGTTTAAGCATTATATCCTTTCTTCTGATTCTGATTGCTTCTATTTCTATTTCACTGTCTACAATAAGAAGTATGTAGGTAGGCACTAAAGAGGAAAATTTATTAATCCCTCGTTATGTGCCGTCCCACGCCTTTGTTCCCCTGCCGTTCATATCTTTAAATCTTTACCACTTCTGTTTATTCATGCGGGCTTTTTAATGGCTTTCAATCAATTGCCTTTAAAATGCCAACTACAATAGTACCTTTGTGCAATGGTATTTATATAAGTAATAGATCTACTTACTACGCAGTATTAAATTTATTCCTGTAGGCACAATAATATTTTGTTTCCAAGCGTAAAATTAGCATTTTAGCGTACAAGAACAAATAATAGAGTGATTGAAGCGGTAATTCAAAGAGTTAGGAAAATTTATTAGAAAATAACACATAACGGGCTTTAGTTAATATATATGTATGCCAAGCGTCAAAGTAATTCCTATAGACTTTCTCTTATTAGTGTTAGCTTTAGTCTCCATTGATTAAGCACACGACATTGGATTGGAATGTCCTGGTCTGGTCTGGTCTGGTCTGGATAATAATATTGAAATGGTACTTATGAATACCTACTTACAACCTACTTGTCCCACTTTATGGTACTTATTCTAAGTGTCTCATTTGATTTAATTTTGTTTGCTGATTTTCCTCGGCATAACTGCATTGCACTAACAAACAGCTACCTAAGTACAGTACAATATAATACACAAGCAAGGGGGAATGCATTGTGTGTAGTATTTGCTTCGATTGGATCGAGTTGCTGCTTTGCGTAGCTTAGCTCGAGAGGAATTTGCTCAAAATTGTATCTTTGATCTTAGCTGTGGCTTTGCAAATTGAAATTCCAACCAGTCATTACGTGCGAGGGGAACGTTTACTATTTGTTTAATCTCAAGTATCAACCACCAAAGCATACAAATACCAAAGTTATTGACATTGAAGGCTTTTGCTAGGTCAACACAGTACAGTTAAGCTAAGCTACGGAAATCATTCTTATATTGTACGAGTACATATACAAATACAATAGAAATTATTATAGATTTTGAATACATGCAAGCTCTGCAGCCTGGATACGACTTTATCCTCGTGCTATAATTATAGTTATCGCAAATTGCTATGAAAACACGTTTTGAAAAATTTGGGAAAGCACTAAGATGTTTTTTGCTCTGGAAATGTACCTACTATTATATACATATAATAAGTAGTACGTATATAAGAGAGAGTATATAGTATGTACCTATTTATATAGGTAAGCCAGAGAGAAAGAAGACATTTACGTAAAAGAACAAAAACAGAACTAAATCATAGGGTTGACTAATCGTTAGCACACCTTATGTAGTACTATAAAGAAAGCAACATTGGCAAATAATAACAGAAAATGGCTTAAATTGGAGGAAGTAGAAATGCAGCGTATATTTATTTGTAGTAGGTAGTTTGCTTATTGTTACGATTGGAAAGTTTGCAGATTATTTGTAGTTACGTGAATAGGAAATAAGTATGTGGTACTGCTACGAACAAAACTCACGTTTCAACTTCTCTGACGGACTGATTTTGTATTGTAATCATCAATTGTGACCGTTACCGCATTGTTTGCCTAATTCCCGATTCCGTGAATGAACCCTGCCGTGCTTTGCCTTCCCAATTAATCCTCCATCTTTATCAGAATCTTAATCTACAGCTGCATACTTACATGCTGTGTATGTACATATATTAGTATTCCTATAAGCGCAATTATTTGTTCTATTTAAGGATTTGTTAAATATTCTGGCATACTCCGCTATTGCACTCGACAAATATGTAAAACAAACTAGGTGCTTTAATACATGGTAAATAGTATTCAAATAAGCATACATTATGGTGTTTAGAGTAAATTAGTGTGACTGAAATTTTCTCCTGGTGCATATATTTAATAACAATAAGAATACATAAGTACATATTATTATGTTTTGCTAATGAGATTCTTATGGATCCGCTTAAGCACATTGCATTACAATCTCGTTCTTACTCATTATAGTTTTAACATAAATGTAAACTACTACAGTATTGTATATTGTTAGTATTCACATTTTAGTACAGATATAAGAGTGTATTTAATATATATAGTATATATAGGCTTACGTAATAAATTGGTTCAGCTTAAGGAGTTCCTTTCTTTGCCACGGGATTTCCTTTACATATATAATTGCATAGTATTTATAATATTATTTCTAATTAATTATAATTGTACTTATAGGGATTTTACATTAAGTTTGTTACATAACCCGTTTCGTGCAAATATATTACCATTTCATATCCTCGGATAATTATTTGTCTGGTTGCACTTTGTATATAAATACTTGTACTCGTACTCATTATAAGCATACCTACGTACCTACACGGAAATGTGATACATATCAACTATTCTAACAATTAAGTATTATATTTGCTTAGGTATGCCAATGCGTGCTAAATGCATATTGTATGCATTCGCTAAAATAATCATTAATACAATAGGCAACTTATTTCGTTCACTTTAGTAGATTCATGGAATAGGTTCTGTATTGCATCCAATATGCTTGTTTATGCAATAACAACAACGTTAACGTATAAGGGAGAAATCTTGATAAATATCTTACCCAGTATGTCTACATATTTATTTCTATGTTGTTAGTGTTACTGGTATGGGCTCCTATGAATGTTATCATAATTATACACCTCCTGTCCTTGCCTGTCCTGGTCTTGTCTTGATCTCTAGCCAGACCAGACACATGTTATATAACTATGGACATGTAGCCAAGCCAGTAGGTAAGGTAGACTGTAAATTGTGTAGAATAAGAACAACAACGCAACGTGGTGGTTTGCTTTCCTGTGGTTTGACTTCCTTTCATTTAGCTTTAGCTTACTGTTGTTGTGTAGCTGAACCAGGTTACTTAAATTGTCAGCTTATGGCATTAGCTATGGGTCCTGGGTTGTGTGTTGCGGTTTCTGTCGGATAAGCTTTGGTTTCTCCTCCTGCCTGCAACAACTAATGATGATTGAATTTTGTATATCCATTCGCATCCTTAAATACCTAGAAAGTCGAAAGCAAAATCAAGCTCAGCAAGCTAACACAACATAACGTAGGCAGAAGGTATATTATTTCAGTTTTCAAAGAGATAAATCCAACACACATGGCAAATTAGTGCTCTCTAGTCAAAAATGAAACAAAAGCCGAAATCCATCTAGTCTTGTGTATTGTTGTATTTTATCTGAGTGAACTGAACTCTCGTTTGTTTGCTGACTCAGTCAAAATGTGTGTATTTTTAGAGCTGATGTTCTTATACTGGTCGTAATGCTTATTAGATCAGTGTATGTATTGTATGAATGTTGTTAGCAATAAGGTTGTGAATTCTGTCTAGGTAGGTATATAGGTATGTTATGTAATATAAATATAAATACAATGTGGATTTCATATACATATATAATAGTACGTAGTTTGCAAGTACTTATGGCAGACTGAATGTTAGTTACTATAAGTATAGAAATGTTTTACTTTCTACATACACTAACTGTAACACTACTACAATATAGTATATAGGAAAACATATTGGTACAAATTTACAAGCTGCTATAAATGCATGAGCTCGCCCTTTGCTTTCCTTCCTGTTTTACAGAGTCTTTCTCTTCTGGCTCGAACTCAACTCAACTTCCTTCTTTAACGAGGCTCCGGCTCAATCCGTGAAGGAAAATCTCCAGCGTAGTCAGTCTCTATAGTATAAGTGGTCTGGTCAGCTAAAGCCAAGCCAAGTCTACTTTAGTTTAGTTTACTAAACGCCATAGATCCGAATCATTTCAAAAAATTTCCACGAAACGGCTAATATGAGTGGGTAGGTAGTGGGTAGTAGTTATATATATAATAATACTGTTCAAAATACTTACATGCCTATTTATGTATATGTATACGTATACGTAAACGTAGACTCACAGACAGAGATTAGGTAGGTATACTCTGTTTATTTTCCTTTTTGTTGTTAGTGGAAAGCAAAAAAGATGAATGTAAGGATATGGACGGACGTAGTTGTATTACTAATAGACTCCAGCTATTTTGTGGGAGGATACTCTAGAATTTATTATACAGTAGGCATTATACTGTATACCCTACCTAAGTATTTTATAGTTGGTACATATACCTACCTATTATATTTGCCTACAAAGAAAATGCCTAAATGCTACATTTTTCAATGGAATACGATATTGAAGACCTACATAGTTGTATATACGCTTTACACGTAATGAATTGTATGATTAGATATTTCTAGAAGCCACTAAAACTCCAACTTCAACTCCTTGACGATAAGGTTGTCCACTTTATTTGTTTTAACGATACATGCTCTATATAATTCCAAGCAATCAATTACATATATTGGTGCACTTGAAGTACTTCTGAATGTTGCTCTCGAAATAGAGGAAGAATGGGAGTACTAGTGAGATTTGTCGTGATTTGATGACTTTCTCTCGGATAAACTTATTGCAAATGGTTATGTGCATTATTATAGAATTTTTATGTACACAAGGGCTCCTTTAAAGCATCCTATAATTACTTTTTAGAAATCGTGCAGCCTTATATTTAAGATAGAGAAATATTTTTGTCTCTTATTGGTAGAAAAAAATGCTGCGTCTGAACAAAATCAACCAGACGTTTTTTAAAACCTTTTTAAAAATATAGCAAATAATAAGTATACAAATTGTACAATAAAGTTTCATGATTAGGATATTTAAACTGAGCTTATATTTTGGGCTTCGATTAAAGTAACAATACAACAGTGTAATTAAGTATATAGGATGAATGCAAAAGTAAATCCGCAGATGCAACCTGAACTAGGCTTGAAGTTGAATATTATGAAACTCCAGTTTTTTTTAATGTTGAATTACATACTTTGCTGTGGAAAAAGAAGAGGTGAGGGAATTTTCTCAGATCATTTATTCCATGGAAGTACCCGACATTCCTTCATCTATTTTCGGGCATAATATCTTTAATGGAGCAAATAGAAAATACATAGTACAACTAAAGTTAAAGTTCAGTCGAGCAACTATTCAGTATAGTATATAAGTACTATAAAGGCTGTGCATCCTTTGCTTAACTGTAAAGTGCATAAACTAGAAGCTAACTCCCAAATAAAGAGAACCATTAACGCTCCTTTCCCATAAAATAAATGGGCATCTCTTATAAATAGAAGCATGAATGAGTTAATGCAAAGTTTTAGCACGGATCTGAAAGATAAGGGAAGAGGGCGGATCGAGAGGAGGAAACAGAACGGATGAAAGTGTGAACACATGATACACTATATCAATATTGCTTATTACGTTCTTTGTTTAGTGTTGTGCATCCGCAATAAGTGGGATGGGATTAATCATGTGGAGAAAGTTGTGAGGAAACTGAAAACACCTTATAGTAGCCTTGTTTTATTATACTGGAAGAATAAATTTTACAATTTACTGACGTTTTCTTCCTCAATAAAAGAGAAAAAGCCACAACGCAACACTAACGTATAAAGTAACTGACTACTCTCTTACTTACTTAGTACTTATAGACGAAACTTTGGTAAATTTTAATATTGTGGGGAAGAGAGTCAGTACATAATATTATAATTTATTGCTCTGTTTATTTATTGCCCGATTTACAATAGTTTTAGGCAGTAAATTCAAACAGCCAGCCAAATAGTATTACCATCTCGTTTACTATATTTCTTTAATGCTTTCTTTAACCTAGAGAGTATCAATACAGTGTGCAGTATATATTCTGTACTGTACCAACACAACTATAGACAATTTATATTCACATAATTACTATTTAATACAATGTGAATGTTTCGTTATTAAAATAATTAATTTTTGTATTTAAATCGAAATCTGGAAAGGACATGCATATTTTGCTTGTGGGGAAAGTAAGAGAAAAGTGAAAACCTTTACCTTGAGCACGTATTCTAGTTCAGAGCAAGTAATTCATGTTCAAGAGATGACAATACGTCGCTACAGCACTCTAGTGAAAATATAAGGAAATGTATACTAGAGAAAGTTAACTTTCCGGGAGACTTTCCCGTTTGTGTTTAGGTGGCGCCCTGTGTGCTTACGCGGAGAAAGCGGGTCCGGAGAATTCGAGTGTAGATTTCCTAGTGAAGAAATTATATTTCCTTTATCTGTTCATAGCGGGCGTTGGTGAAAGTAAAAAAGAAACATTTCTGTTCTACTTTCACCCCAGCCAGCAGTAAATATACAGAATGAAGTTGAGATAAACTTTATTTCTGGAGAAAGTAAGTAAGGAAAGTTAACCCAGCGGAGGAGTAGGATGCATTTCGGTTTCTATATTATTTGTCATGTGTGTGTGTGTATTGTGGCTACGTTCGTTCCCTGTTTTGCAGATTTCTATACAAATAGTACAAAGCCATGTGCTTTTAATTTTGCTGTCTGTAATACTCATACTCCTAAGAATACAAGAATTTATGTAGGTATGTAGGTTAAGGAGAATTAAGTCCAGTTCTGTTATTCTGAGATATTTTGACAATTTGTCAATACTACGTTACACTGGAGTTGGAACATGAACATTGGCTTAATTTAATAAATATTATATTATCCTTTAAGTATTGCTCTTGACTATATATTCTATAGTCAAGTTAGTTGTCTTACTTATAGGGATTATAGTAAAGTGAGCCAATTATTGGAGAATGTGTAGTATAGAGCGAGTGTAGGTTAATTTAGGTGGTTTGGTTTGGTTTGGTTTGGCTTAGCTGAAAGTATTAGTCAGTAGAAATAGCTGTGACGGTTAGAAATGTGCTTAAGTTTTCCACTGTTGGATAGATGACGACAATGAAACATAAGAAAGCACTTGGATTGCGGACTGAAATAATATAAAATATTTATGCATGAACTAACTAACAATAAGTAATGCCATGAAAGGTATTAACTAACGCCATTCTCATTTTCAGCAAAGGAGAACTTTACATTGCTACTGTAATATTGTAGTACGTATGTACTAATAAGTAGCTGATAGACTACAGAATAATATACTTATATAAATATACTTAAGTAAAGTAGAAAGAGTCAAAGAGCTTGACTCTACAATTCTATTCTAACTGATGAATACGACTTGTGTTTTCTACAAGGAAATAAATGCATACTTACATAGCCACACTGTATACATTTAAATTGGCAGAGAGCCTCTCTTGGCCTGCCCTGGTCTGGTCTGGCCTGGCCTGGTCTGGACTGCGCTTGGAGACCTTGGAGAAAGTTTTCAAATGTTTGAGATTCAGATTACTTGCATAATATACTACAGTACACATGCGAATAGGAAGTTACGATATATGGAGCTGTAGAGATATGCACGTGTACATTGTACATACAAATAAGATACGTACAATAAACCAGCTAACAAGACTACATACATACATACGCAAGTATAACAGAGACAGAAGAATATTTACTTTTCCTTCGTTCCTGGACTGGAATCGAATCAAGTGTTTTGGTCTGCTCTCCTTTCCCTGCTTTCTCCTGGCCGGCACCGTCTGGTCATGGGAGGACTTCACGGCCTCACTTAACTTTTTGACTTTTCAGCCAGAATGAAATGGAAGGTAATTATTTACTATGCTATAGGTATAGAAAAAGTAGTGTGACTTTGGCCTGGCTTATTCTCCCTACAATTTTTCACATATCCCATATTTTAGAAGCTAAGGTAAACTAAATGGTAAACTACTACTTGCTATTGCTACTACTACCTATATTACTTACCTAGTATACTAATAAGTGGCATAACATAAAATAAATTGGGGAAAGTATACCAAGTGGTCTGCTGAAGGTATATTTACACTTTTTGGAGTTGAATGCATATGCACATAATTATTAAACGATTTTCCTACTGAACAAAACTTATGCTAATTGTATGCACTGTATTACGATGTGGTTTGATCACTCTGTACAGATGTTAGTTTATGTAAATGGCATTAGTTACACAATTTAATCCGTTTATAAGAACTCTCATTATAAAAGTTTTCTTCTTATAACAGCCAAAAAATTACAAATCCTTTAATAAAAAATATTTGTACATGTGACATGAAGAATTTTTATGAAAATACTGATGGGTTATTCTATAACTTGCACTGTAAGACCATTATTGTTAGACTAAAAAATTTTTATAGACTTTGATATAGAGTATGTTTTATAAGGAAATTACCATACAATGTATTGTAGGACATTTAAATGTTGAAAAGTAAGTATAGTTTTGCAAAAGCCAAAGCCAATGTTATATCAGCAAGTGAACCTAGAAAGGCGAGTGAGTAGGAAGTCAATTCACGGGGTAGAACTCACATTACAATATACTTACAGATAGTAAGTACTTATAACATTTTAAATGTATTTTCACAATAGTTTGTTTGTTTCACCTTTCAGCCTTTAAGCGTGGCATGGCATGTTTGAATATATATGTTTATTATGTGTAGATGTTGGAAAAATGTAACTAAATAAAAGGTAAGGCCACATGGTAAAGTATGAACCCAACCTGAGGAGTATTCTGGTTTTTCTACGTATATACGGTGGAACCATGTACTACAATACATCAGAGAATGAGCATACACATTGTATAAATTCGACAAATGCAAATGCTATACAACATGTATAACATTTGATATGTGTATACATATACATAATATGCATTAATAATATTGTGATATAAGTACCTATAGGCCAGGACTATTAGGATATAACAACATAGGTTACAAGGGTTTTCTTCGCATAAGCATACCGCCACTTCTCTGCGGTGCGATACGATTATTGCGGGTGGAGGCAGGTGCAAATTGCCATGCAATGTGAACTAAAAACTAAAACCCACATGCAAATATTCGGCGGTTCGCCATGAAAGAGGTGAGTTGTTTTAGCTAGCGGACCGAATTGAAATGGACTGGAATCGAGTGGAGTGTAACGAGTGTAGGACTTTTGCTCTGGCTTGCTTGGCCTATTATGAACTTGTTAGTTCCTTGTTTTTCCTATTTAGTTTGGAATTAGATTGGATTAGACTGGATTGACGGGAATGGTTCTGTTTTGCAGTCTGCTCTGGCCTGGCTACTCAACTTGCTAAATGGGCTAACTATGACTTTATATTGTAGGAGCTAAAAACTAATATTATTCCTTATATTACCTTATACTTATGTATGTTCATTTAAATTCCGTATAAAAGTAGATGTGCATATGTATGTATGGGTTAGGTTTAATAAGAAAGAGATCATACATACATATCTTACATACTTATATGCATGTATAGGTATTTACAGGTTACTACAAGGTTCATGCCGGACAGGCCGAGGGCACACGATTTAATTCAGTCAATTCGACTCGATCTGCTCTTGCCTTCGCAGTGCCATTGCCATGCCCACTGCCTAAAGAAACATTTAGCTCCCATGACCCAACGACATAGGAGCACTAAACACTACGTTTTAGTCCTCTATTTACTTTAAAATTGCACATGCAAACAAAATAACGTTACTTTTCCTTTTCTCCATTTTCTGTTGTACAATAGTGGACTCTGCTCTGCAAAATTCTATATTTCTGTCTACTGCTCTGCATTTAAACACTTTCCCTGTGTATGCTATGCTTAAATGCTTAATGATATATAAAACTTGTGGAAACAGATGCAGGGATAACATAGGAATTATTATTATTGCATTTCACTTACATAATAGAATGCAAAGCTAGCCTTTCCTTGCCCACTGGAAGCCTAGGGCTAAAGAGCTAACAGATGCCGAAAGGAAAAGGAAAATAAAATAGTTGCAACGCAAAATCAAATGGGAACATGAAAATGGACGTAATGAGCTGTTGTACTCTAATATGCGGTACTGTGGAAAGGTTTGCCAAAATCCGCGTCGGTAGTCGGTACGATCCTACTAATAATTATGAATAGCTACAGAAACAGAAAACTTTTATTCAAATCCAAATAAAAGACGTGTTGATAAATAAACAATGCTTAACTACAAGGGTAATTGTGTTCTAATGTCTGTCGTGTCAAATCCTATCCACAGGCATAACATAATACATATTAATCTAAGCAAAGCAATACTATAAACGTATAAACTAAATGACTTCCTATACCTCTAGTTTCCTTTTCTTATAATAAAACACCCAGTTTCAGTTTCTTTCACATGTAGTAACAATATGAACTAATAATCTTTTACAGGAAAACATACATAAAGTAACATTCTGTACATTTACGACCGAAAAGTATAGATGTTGTGTATACTGTTATACTAAAACAAAATACAATATTTATGTACACGTACTTATTATTATAGTTTAAACGTTGCTAGGTAAATAGGTACTTAAGCTTATTAAGCTAGTAGACAGACTGCAGTCTTACGAAGTCAAAATTGCAACAAGGTGACTAGACTTTCTTTTGTCTTTTGCATAAAACAATAACAACGTGAAGTGGGCCGTGCCAACAAACTCCTTTTCTAAATAAAATGAAAACTGTTTAGGTGCACCAACTATATTATTACACGAAATGCATTTTGCAGCAATAAATATCTCTAACTAAGGGGCACACCTATACTGTTGTAGGGGATAGGCGGATAGGTAGGTACTTATGTTTGTTCTTACATAAGGCACGCATAAATCTGCTATAATATTCATTGGCCATTTGTATGACGGTGGGAATGCAGCATGAGAGTTACTAAAAAGGTGCATATTCAGTTAGTAAACAATTGTAAGGAAATTAAAGGGCAAACTTCACAGAAAATTGTAATTTTATAAGATTTCTACAAATACAAATGCAAGTTCTACTAAAGTGAAAGCTGAGAGAAAGTTAATCTCAAATGCTACAGTTATATGTTTCGTACTGTATTGTAATATTGTATCGTATTTTACTGTTCAGTGCTAAGTTAGGTATATACGTAACATAACGTAACTATAAAAGTAATGTATAGGAAGAGCTGAAGCAGAACAGAACAGTTTCAAAGTGAGAGTCAAGGGGAGTAAATCAGTTAAGGTGCCCAGTGAGTACCTACAGCAATAAATTCTAATGTCTATTTCCTGCTTGGGAAACTGGTGGACATTTTTGAGTTATTAAAGGCAAGTTTACTTATTTTGAGCGATGATGCTATATTATAAGAACTATTTCTTTTCTCCTACACTTGTTTCGTGCTAAATAAGTAAATAGTGTTATATAAGAATGGAAATGCTTATGAAAATTGCTGTTTTTTATATTATAGCTACTGTACTCTACCTATTTACCTTCCATGCGTCCAACCAAACGATTAATAACACTTACACCGAGTTTAATAATGTAAATATTTAATGTCTCTTTGCAGAGACCCATAATATTAATTTAACCTGCTGCATTACAAGAGTGATTTAGTGCATACTGTAATTTAAATGGCAATCATTGTCACACAGGGTGTTGCTCGATGCAGCATGTCCTTCCTCTGGAATGACTTTAACTTTATTTCGGTAATTCATACCTATGTTAATTACTAATTACATAATTACTTATAGGTAGGTTTAGTATATGAAGGTGTAAGTACGTTACTGTTACCTATTGTGCTCTTTAGTTTACAAATAGGTGCAGCACTCTTTTCATCTTTAATATTTAACCATTTTCAATCTTGATAAGAATTCCACATTTTATTTTGATAAGTTGCTGTATGCTATGACTGATTATTCCTGCTGTGCTCCTTTTATTTTAGTCGACGTACATGGTACATACTTAATTATTGTGCGATTGTCTCCATCGTAAATGTATTTGGTCCTTCACCTTTGAGTGCAGAAACAGTATAGACTATGAGTTATAGTTATGAGTTATGACTAACGATTCCGGCTCAAATTACGAAATAATTTACGCAATACTATTCCTGCACATTACAAGCTGACGGTTTACCCCGCTTTACCACGTAGATAAATATTTTATGAATCCTTAGAAGTAGAAACCAAATGTACGCATTAAAAATCTAAGAATGGATATTGCCTAATCTCAATGAGTTGCATTGGAGATAGATAGTAAAGATATCAAAGAGTTCATATTTACGGTGTGACCACGAGCACATGCAAGTGTGTTTCTTGCAATAATTCTAGCATTATGTTTATGTCCTTGGTAAAAAAAGTATTTGCACCAAAATTCAGGCACTACTAGAATTTTTCTTTCAAATAAATAAAGGAATGTCGTAAAACAATGACAATTTTTAGAAAAATTTTTCTTTTGATTTCTAAAATCAATAGTGTGTAAAATATATTATTTATCTAAAATAAATAGTTATTAGCATGACACCATTGGTAAACTTGAGATGTAAGTATCATTACCAAAAGTAAGATGGTTCCTGATTCCTGGGCAAAGTGATGATACAAAACTACGACAGATATACCTTAACCGAATTGCGTGTAGTAGGTATAGGTATGTAGTCATGGATTTCTTTGAATTGTGTTGTATTTGTGTTGCGATTGCGAGCCTCCCCTGCATCCTCTCCCTGCAGGGTATTTCTGAATATTCTTTGATTCCTTGAAAATAAATTTTTTCTTGGCTATTCCACGTAAATATTCTTTTTCGACGAAGTGAAATGTACGTAGGTGTCAAAAACAGAGTTTGACATTCCATTAAAAATAGGTAATCACAGATGAATCTGCTGCGTAGGAAGAATAAAGACATGCACTATAAGAATATACTACACATTCCTACGTATGTATGCCATCTAATGATTTGCATATTTAGTCATTGCATTTTGCATTGCATTGAATTGGGAGTGTAAATGTGTAAATCCACTGTAATGGCACCCAAATGAAGGAAGTATACATGTCGTCCACCAATTTCACAAATGGTGAATCTTTTCGGAAAACTAAGTGAGTAAGTAAGACAAGACACTACATAACATACCTATACACATAAGACATAACCAAGCCACAGCCACAATACCGTCACTATTTACTAGGAATGGGAGGCTTCGTCTTTCATAAATGAAGAGCTTTCTTCGTGCCTTTTATAATTGAGCTGAGTTCGTGGAAAATATTTAGAATTCAACGAATGCAGATTTGTAAACAATTCACGACATGATTCAATCCATACTTACTACAAGGAATCCAAAGCCAAAGCCAATCCAATCCAGACCAGGCCAGAATGAATGAAGGTGACGCGTGTGACTTGTGCGGTGCGGGAGAAATCCCAATATAAATAATTAGACATTCAACTTCAACATTCGCTTACATTATCCTACCAGCTCTGTATATCCATTACTTACCTGGCTATAAGTAAAACATAGTATAACATACGCTGTACAATACACTAACTAACTAAACGCAATGTTAAATATTACAAACTACAATACACACACAAAAGTAGTAACTACTATTAGTACCTAAGTAGGCTAAGGTAAGCCAAGCTAGTAAGCTCAGCATGCACACATTATTACCTGTCGTGTGTCCATAATAAGTGCAGTAGTAAAAACAAAAATTGCTACAAATGTACTTATGCTACGTTAACAACTAACATTCCTTTATACTTATACTCCTTATAAACACACTTGTATACTTGTATCTAGTTTAGCCTAACTAAACTACTCATTTTACTAAAAAAGACTTAATATGATTCATGCATAGTTGGATTTGGCTTTCGAGGTGTGACTACTTCGTTTAGTTTGTCTTGGTTTGACACCAGTGTACTTATGCTATGGTAAATATGGCATTCTTACTCTTATAAATACATACAATGTATACAATAATATATAAATGAGTATCGTGTACATATTTGTATATCTAGATATTACGTGCACGAAAAAGAAAGTCCTTGGTTGCAGGCAAGCCAAACCAAGCCAAGCCAGGCCAAGCCAAGCCAGGTAAAATAATAAAGAACCAGTTTCCTTTAAATGTCAAATGGCATCGCAAGAGAGAAAACGTTTAGTTATGCATGTATGCATATGTGTGCATGCAGACTCGTTGGCTCTACGTTTCCTCATTTTGGTTTCGTTTGTCTACTGATTGATTTGTTTTACAGACCTTTCTTTCCTCCTCTTGTCCTTTCTTTGCGCCTACAAACACTCCACTCCAATCCACTCCACTTAGCTATTAACTGAACTATAACTTACTCTTCCCTCTTTACATACTCAAATCCACTTTACTTACATAGAGCCCCGCTTTTGCTACAAATATTACTGCGATGCGAGCAAGAGAGTGAGTGTGTAACAATAAGTATTCAATAAAACAACTTGTCATGTTAGCTACAATTCTACAATGCAATTTGCATAAAATACAATACAATACAACAAGCATCATGTCAATTTTAACTTAAAGTATAGGCTACTAACAATATTAAACACGTACAAAACGTCTCCTCTCACCTCTCGTGTCTTATTCCTCCCTTGAACAGAACATGAAAGCTTTTTTACAGAGCTATTTGTAATAGTAACAAACTATGTACATACATACATATAATATGTACAAATCACTATCAAATTGAAATTTTTTAAATCTAAATTACATACTACACTACTGCTGTTTTACATTCAGGAAGTACAAGCATGCAAGAGCGAATACAATGAAATGATGCAACACTTCCCACGAAATGTTAAAATAAAACTTTGTATAGTATTATAGTATAGTAATATGAAGATATAATAGTATTTAAAGTGAAAATGCATAGTGGCATTTATGCATTTTTCTCTAAGTGTCTATGTGTTGATGGGTTTAGTGTTACAGAAAAGTTTGTTTCCTAATATGTTGGAGTAGTTTCTTTCGGCAGGAGCCTTTTTCCCATGAAATTAATCGCAAGTTCTTACGTAAATACGTACTTGAATAATTGCCGAACAGGTAAGTAGTAATATGCATAAACACTACTACTACTACTACTACAGTTACAGTATTTATGTACTGTACGAGTGGTATTGTTCTTCTGTAGCTTTTGTAACAAACTAGGCTAACAAAATCTACAATTCTTCCTGCTCATTTATGAAATTGACGGAAAAGCCGCGACAGATTTCCTTTAGTATTCACTCACTCGTGAACTTACAATTAACTACTTTACGATTAGCGATTGTACATAAAATGTCTAGCATAAAGTGGAAATATACTTACCATAGTTGATAGCACGTAGATACGATACGAGTATAGTTTACTACGTTCTATGTAATATTAGAGCTTGCGACTGCGACTCTTTCAACAAACACAGAACTACAGATATGCATACTTATAAGGATTATGTACAGATACTTATGTATTATAATATGGTTAAAGTGAGTTGGCTGAGTGAAGCTTATTATGAAGTCATTCAGTTTATAGTAAAGTTTGATGTATGAGAAAAGAAAAAAAGTTGCGTGCAGTAAACCAACATGACATCAGCATACTTACAAGCAAGAAACCAATGAAAATCTTGTAATGTTAGCTACTATATAACTATAAAGGTTGTGTAATCCATGCCACACACCACACAAAATCCAAACCAAACCAAACCAGGCTACTTGTAATACTATTATCCTCTCCAAGGCCAATCCGCCAACTAATAGGTAATCCAATACATGCTATTTCAAAATAATCAAATGACACGACACAGATTGTAAAAATTAAAACCATTCTTAATTTGCAGAGATTTTTTTAGCACAAAAGTATTTACTACACATTCACCTTTACCTGATACACTTTTTCTGTTTTCCTCAATGCTTTCCCCAATGTCTCATAAAATAAGAAACATTTTATTTAGTATTCATTAGATTGTTAGCCATTCTACACATTTATTCGAGAATAGTCACCTTTATTGTAAAGCATTTGACACAAGCAAGGAATATGGGTATAAATACATTTAGAAAACAATTAAGCCTTTTGCAATATCACACTTTGAAATTTAATTGCCCACATTGTTTTCGTAATTATACTGATTATTGTTTAAAGCTATTGTCACCTTTTCTATTTAGAAAGCTGGCTTTCCTTTTGATGATTCCCTGTAATTGGTTATTATTTATTTAAACAAACAATCCGTGACATACTTAATGTTCCCAAATTCTTGTTACATCATAATAAATTAAAATGCGTAGTTTCAGGTAAATTACGCACTTTGTATAATATAGCATATTGACAAAAATAAATCGATGATATTTCTACATCAAGTTCTACTCAACAAATAGTTTGCATTTTAGTAATACAAATATACTGCGTTTAACTAATGTAAGAATTTATTAAGTAAATTTAATTATTTTTAAAGTTAAGATTTGTTAGAACTTGGATTGTTTTTAAAAGCATTTACATAAGTAATTAAAAAACTAGGAGAAATCTTGAGAGTTTAGTGCTGATTTAATATCTGCTTTTAAAAATTGAATATACCCAACACCATAGCACACCAAGTCAAACCAAACCGAGTCGAGCCACCAACAAAAATTGATAACTCGAGTTAATTGACAAGCAAGCCAGAACTGAGGTTTGTATATTTATTATGTACGCTCACGCATACGAAATAAATATACCTATAAGGTATACTTTGTTCTGAGGAGAAGCAAAATATTTTGTATTACGTAATAGGGAAAATCTGCGCTTTGTGTTAAGCTTCTAACGGAGTTTCGTGACCGAGTTGCTAACTAAAGAGTTTGATTTTATCTTCATTCAGTTCAGCGTCAATGGTTTGGTTTTCCTAAGATTAGCTACATAGCTCTGCTCTCTATTCGGCTCCACGTCGGAAAAATGGTGAAAAGCCAGTGCAGAAAGTAAACGAACGCTAACTCAACTTGAATTACATAACTTACTGATTGTGAGTGGACTGGACTGGACTGGACTCACTTGGCTTGTTTTAGGTTGGACGTTGGACTAGTTTCAGTACAGGTTGAGTATACAATGTACAAACACTGCATCTCTTATTATGTATTCGCATGGAGGTAGGTAGTCCGTCTTAAATACTCTCTCAGCTGAACCCTAGTCCACAGTCCACAATCGACAAGAATATTTTCGCTGATATATATTATGTTCTCTATTGTAATCTCTATTTTGTTATGTAGATATACCTACTCAGTTAGATTTCTCTCTATTCTTATATTATTCTCTGACGAAAATACAGAGGTCAGCTAAATATTGTACTGCGTTTCTGGAAAACCCAAGAAATATTGCCTAAATACAGGAGTGCACTTAAAATACTCAAATGATATACCTTTATATTCAAAATTGCATAATAGTAAACCTGACTTTGTTTTGCATCAAAAATTCAATAATTTCAAAAAAAGATTCTAGCGGCTCACCTTAGAAAAATTTTTGTAACAAAAATATTTGTAACACTCTACAGGGGGAATTGCTAGGAGTTGTAGTAAAAGGGTTAAAATGGCAACTGGTGATATAATTTTTAAAATTTTTTTGAAAGCCATAAGGATTGAACGTTATTAAGAACTTTGATTGAACGCAACTATTAAAGATTGAACTCTTCTAGAGTTATCACTATTGTTTTATTCAATCAATTTTAGTACCCTGTACAACTTATTTGCCCATAAGTACGTAATTGTAGACATGCAAAAATGTAAATAAGACTAGGAAGAAGGAACTACTTAACTCTTATACTAACAACTAACTGTCGCAGTCAAAATATGGCTTAAGAAATATAATTCTGGGGTTCAGACCGTAGGTCGCAGGTACCTTTATATGTTTGCACATATATTTACTTTGTTTTCCATAAAGTATAAAGCGAAGAACGACTGGGAGTTACTTACATAGTTTCAAGCCTGCGAACGAAGTAAGTATATGATTGCTGGTGAAAGATTTTTATGAAGATTAGCAATTGAAAGAAAGAAAAATGGCATTTAGGCTTGAGTGGATTTAATACGAGTTAAGGTGATGTGAAATGGCGTATACATGATTTGACAAACAAAGAGGAATGTAGAGAGGTGAGCAAACCCCACGAAACGAAAAAGATTGAGAGCATTTCTGAACTTTCAACTGGTCCTTGAGGTTCTGAGACTGAACTCTCATGTTGCTTTCTTATTGTTATATGAATATAGAGAAAATCCATTTATTCTTTGTAGGTAACATTAAGATAATAATGTTCCTTACAACGCTATATAGTAGGAGAGACCTAATTTTTCCAAAAATGTGTACAAATATATCTTGATATTTTGCATAGTGTGCGTTTCCACAGAATTAACTTCCTGATGTCTCGAATTTAAAACAATTGTGTATAGTCCTCTAAAATTCTTATATAAGCAAATACTCCATTGCACTACTTCTCAACCTATTGGGGATTTCTCTACTTACTTACTTACATAACAGAAAATAATTTCCCCGTTTCCCGGAACGGTAGTGTATTAGTGCAAATTGTTGCTGAGTAAGTATACTATAAATCATAACATTGCCTACACAGTCTAGTATTAATTGATAAAATCGAACTAATTTAAACATTTGCACAAGCTTTGTTATTTGAAATCGAACATATATAATGCAAGTGTATATACATACTGATATGCAGCAGTAGCGCACTCCGAGGCGAAATGTGATTAATCAATCACTGACAGCAAAATTAGTTCCAATTACGATAAAAGCTTTAATTAAAAACAAACACTATCATTGTTTGCATCTGTAGCCGTATGCTTTTATGTATCATTGTCATCTCTCTATCCTACAAAATAACCATACATGGTCGCTAACTATTTAAGAGTTCCCATACACTCTTTTACTTAATTTATAGTTTAAACTAAATGTATTTATGAATAATCTATCTATCTAGGTACCTAAAATAGTAATTATTGTAAAAAATTTAGTTTACATTCTTCTGATTGTTTAACGCAATTGTTTGATTAGAAAATTCAAAAAATGAAGCTACTATACAAAATACCAAATATATTTAGGCTTACATGTTTTTATTTGATAGCAGAAGGCTAGTAAGTACCTATTTAATTTTAGTTAATACAGATATAATGTCAAGAATTAAAACAAGTATTCTGCATGCATATGCATGTATAGAAGTGATATATAAACGACACACCTTTGTATGTAAAAAGAAATTCTCGTAACATATAGTTAGGAGTAATATTGACGATTAGCTTAGACATGCTAAGAGCTAAAGAGTTTTTGTTATTACATCGAAGAATTGATTTCAATTTAATTTAATTTGTTTCATGTCCGGAATTAAGTATATAAGCCGGCGAGATAGTAAAGTAACGAAAGAGCATTTACATTTTACACAGGCATATAGCCTCCTATAGCTAATTGTCGCAAGTATTCCTAAAAGTGTGCGAGTAAGGAAGAAGTATTCAGTAATAAGAGTAGTTCTACGGTTAGAAGTTTGCTTTAGAGTTAATTACAGTAACATAACATACTGTACTAGTTCTGGTTCTGGTTCTGGTGCTCTGTGTGTATTAGTAGTATTAGAAGGCTTTCTATTACTATTATGTTCTGTGGTTTGGTTTGGTTAGAAGAGGTTAGTCTGTTTTCTAATAGACTCGAAACAACTTTCTCTATTAGTTAGCAGGGAGGGAAGGGAAAGCCTATAGCAAATTAGTGTGGAAAGCGATAATCGGCTGCAAGGTTGGAGTTCTAATAAAAGTTTAAAATGAGTGTAGATAAGAGCAGTTGGCTGTCGTTATTCTTTCCCTTATAGTATTATTATTTCCTCTCCTTGCGATGCGATTCTCTCTCGGCAATTTTCTTACTTACTTAAATACTTATTCGGTTCGGTTAGTTTGGTATGTTAGTATGTAGTTTGTAATAGCAACGTTTCGCTCCCTCACTTTACAACTCTACAGCCATTCCTTCTTTTCTTTAGCATGCTTAACACAGATGAAGCTTTCACACTAACAAAGGAAGTCTTAATGTTTGTCGTTCCCTGCAAAATCACTGGAACATTTTATTTCTAATTTAAATTGAAGTGGACTGGTTTGGTTTGGTTTGGTTTGGTGAGGTTGGGTGAGCTTTGACTTAACTTCACTTTAAACTACTTATTCGCTCGTTGCTTTACCTTTCGATACGTTGCGTAAATTTAAAGGTCCCTTATTTTAACTTCTATATATTTTGACTGCTCTATACATTTTATCAGTAGGTATGAAGAAATGAGAATTGAATAAACGTTAACGCAGGATTTGGCTGTTTTTTTATAACGTATGCAACCGTAGACCTTTAAAAACGAAAAATTCTTATACTTATGTATGTATACTACTAATAGAAAGAATACTACAGGTATATAAATATGTAGCATAATGTGTAAATTTAGAGTATAAAACGACTTAAAATTGGAAAAGACAAACGTTTTTAGGAGAGCTAAAAAATTATTGTGTAAAATTGAATACATTAGACTCGGCAAGGCGCTCACTCAGTCAGAGAAAAAACCAATTGCATTTTGCTCTTGACATTATTCTTGTCTCGGTCGGGAATTTATTTGTTGTGGTGTGAGTCCTGATGAGATTGTCGCTTTTGTTTCTCTCTGGCACATTATCCAATCCCATCAGGAAGAGATCAACATCAGATCAGATCAGTTTAGCTCGGAAGGCATGTCGTAGACACGTTCACTAGTCCAATATAAAAACAACACAAAAATATACACAGCCGACTTTCTCTCCCGCACTCTACTATCTTACTCCTGTGTATGTTCTTCTCTGTGTAATATTAATCCTGGTATTACCTCTAATGCCTATAATTCCTATACATAACACTTTCTTTCTCTTATTTTGCTTCTATTCAAATCCAAGCCTTTCCTAAATTTAACCACCATATTTGATGCTTATAACATATACAAGTGTTTTACACATGTAAAATAGTACGTATATTTTTACTCAATGTTTTCAAATAGACATGCATTGCATAAAATGTTAAGCTAACCTCAAACTTCTTTTCTAGTATAATTTGGAACATTGTCAAGCGGTCTCAAATTATTTTTTATACTAATACATGGTATTTTTTTTGAAATTATAGGTTTATACTTATAATCAGTCTAAATACCTAGATAGGTATGCAATTATTATATATTAATCAAAAAATCAAGCCAACCTATATAATAATTTGCATTTAAAAAATTTTAAATCCAAGCAAAATACGTGTTTGAGAAATTAACGAATTTGATATCCAAACGAATTTGGTTTCTTTTTTGAATGAAAGCATGACAGGATATTCTTAACACGGTTAATTAGAAAAGCAACAATAGAAAACGCAGCAGGGTGTAAAACGTGTGTATGCAGTAAAGCAAAATTGCATTGCTAATTGCGGTAAGTTGTGGCATTATAATGTTAAAGATCAAAGGAGAACATCAAATGGAAGCCAATTCAGGCCTGGAATGTTACAATCTCATAATTATGTAAACAACACATTGCAGCATTAGCAAATTCTGTGAATATAATAAGGTCTATGATTAAAGGGGAACTGCAAACTGTGAGTTAAAATTATTCATTCTACTATACTTTTACGTCTTTCCTTCTCATAACATACTGGCACTGGCCTGCCACGCTATGCCAGGACACACGCTTTATTTTCTACTCCAATTCAACTCTTTTGACTCATTTTCCTGTTCATTATCTTTATCTAGCAGAAATGCTAGGACAATGGTCTTGTAACTTTTAGAAATCAGTGTAGTGCAGTTAGTAGATGAAATGAAAGAAGGCGTCAAGGCAAGTCAAGTCAAGATACTTATTTACGTTATGTTAAAGAAATATTCTACATATTAAATACATATACTAACTAAAAACAAGTGTTAGTATAAGGATTGGCCGAATATTCATACCGGAACATTCCTACCCGGATTATTCCTACCCACTGAATATTCCTATCCAGATCCTATACATATCCTATCCATGGATATATTCCTATCTATGGAATTTACAGCCTGGTTAATCTTAACCGTAGAATATTACTGTACTAAACACAATTATTTAGCATAATGTATATTTAAGTAATGAACTAAAGTTGCAAAGCGGAGAATTATCCATTATACCTATCATTTTCATCCATTTCGAATTATTCATACAATTTAGTAACAGAATGTTTAAGTATTTATTGTATTTATAATATAACTGAGACATCATATTGTTAAACAATATAATAATGACCACTATTATCACTAAGTGTAACAGTAAATTTCTAATATCTGTATACTACGGATAGAAATACTTAGGGTAGGAATTATATCGATAGGAATAGTTCGGGTAGGAATGTTCCGGTAGGAATAGCCCGCCACCCAGTAAAATGCTTTTTCAAGTTGATGTTGATTTTGATTTCAAGTGCCGTTTCTGCCCATTTGCAGCCTTATAAAGTGTTTCTCTCTCCGAATTGTTCTTATAAGTGTAATGAATTTCGAATATTTAATGATGCCTGAAAAAGCGTTTGTAAATCATATATTCACACGGGTTGTTTCCATATTTTATTCAGCACGATTATTTCCTACCACAGAACAAAATCAAAGCGAAGAGGAGGAGGAGGTTAGCAAAATAGTGTTAGTACAATAAATTACATATACAGTACATGGCATACAAACAAATGCTACTAGAATACATAAGCTACATTTCTAGATACGTATATGTATGTACATATAGTTATATACTAGTATAAATGTGTGTGTACTTATTGTACTATACATAAATACAAGTATGTATGTATGTAAGAAACTAAGAGAATAAAGGTGACTAGTAACAAGATGAAATCGATGGTTGTTTAGAGTAGACCAAACACGCGAGTTGGCTTATCATAACCTCATCAAAGTTCTACACGGTGAAATCGATGAAGTTGCTTGCTTTCCTCCTCACTGCACACAGAAACTGTAGCTTACATACAATATAGCACGCTTTTCTCTCTGTGTGTCTGCTGTACGTATAAAATGTACCAGGACTTCCTTACTTTCACTATATTACACAGAAGAGGTGAACTGAACGATGAACAGAATCCCAAATATTATTATAGTTTCCCAAAGCTAATACAAATAAATATACTCCCTTGCCTTGCCTTTATATATCTAATATCAGAGTAGACATACACATGCACACACAACTGACCCATACTCTATCCTACATTCATTACATACCCGCACACCTGACACTACCTATAAGAAATACTTTTACATAGTAAAATTTAGAGGTGGGACGATTTATGAAATGGTAACGCAATCCCACGAATCTCGATAAGTTTCCTTTAAAATAATAATACAGATACACAAAACATCGGAGTTATTTTAAACAAGATTCAACAAAATGTATTTACAGTTTACCAATGTATCGCTTAACAAAATAATTTGTTATATACCTTAAGTACTAAATGGTGAAACCCGGAACGGGATCCTAATATTTTTTATCACCGACTCCCGACTCTATTGCCTATACCATAAACCATAAATTGTACAAAAGTTATATTAGGCCGTGCCTGGAATATGCTTGCGTAGTATGGGGACCAGCCCTCACAAGCAATCTAACTT
>JAQFYC010002396.1:0-25942 GCA_034694165.1 Tomocerus mixtus
ATTTGATCTAATTGGCTTAATTATGGCAAATTCATGAGATGTAAATGGATAAATTATTATATGTAAACCATTAATGATATATATATTGTGTTCTATGGGTATTACCTTCGAGAACTAATAAATACATACATACATACATACATACATACATACATACATTAAGCTTTTCATCATCCCCCAGATAGGAGCACCCTCAGGGTTAACTTCTATTTGTTGATTTGGTATCCACACAGCCCTATGAGTAACTACCAAAAATTTGGTTCTAGGGTTCACAATTTTGAGAATGTTCTTGCAAAAGTTAAGGGTTCGTTGATAAACAACTTCTTTCTCAAAACCTGAAGGGAATAAACATAGGTAAATAATTTGATGTATTTTTTCAGAGTCGTTAAGTTTATGCAACTCTGTACCCATTCTTGTCAAAATCAAATCCATATCTTCGTGTTTCAATGAAATTGTTTTTGAATACTGCGATATTTGCTTAACTAAAGTGGTGTGAAGTATACCCCCGTCGCCATAAATAAGACAAGTGCCCTTACTAATATTTGCTGAAATGGGAACATCTTTTAGGGACGGGGCAACTTTACGTGCCCTTGCAATAAGCACTGACATGTACTCTGATGAATCTGAAAGAAGTTCGGAATTCTCAAACTGATTTTGGAAAAGTATTTTGTCCCACAAGTTTTGCGAAACCATGCAGTGATTCTTCCTTAAGTCGAAATCGCTAAATTTCCAGTAACCATCCAAAGTTCCCACAATTAAATCGACCACTCTGACCGGCTTTAGTTGTTCTTGCAACATTAAAAACCCACCGTCAACTAATAGTTTCCTAATATTTCTAGAAGATGTCCGTAAATCTTCCGTTGCGTGGATTACATTTGAAGCTATAACAACATCGTAATAATGAGGAAAGAAATTTTGCGATATGGGATCCTTCTCAATATCCAACGCCCTGTATTCTACTCCTTCAAAAGCGGAGAGCGTTTTCATTGCACCTTCAAAAAATTTGGCGGAAATATCAGTAAAGGTGTACCGATAGGGAATTCCTTCACTTTTTAACACTTTTAAAATTGCTGAGGAGGTTGCTGCACTACCGCCTCCAATTTCAAGAAGCCTTACTATTGAATTGCTACTGCCTAAGGCAGTCGATGAATTTCTGAAAATTATTTTCAGTGTCTGTGCCATTCTGGTGTTAGCTAAATAGAAATCCTTTCCTTTGGAATACAAATCTAAAGCGTGCATGTCCTCCCTACCAAAAAGTGCCGATACAGGGTCGACGTTACCTCGTAGAACATTCCAGAGATTTTCAGAAGATTTGATCAAAAGTTCCGTTTCAACTGGATCATAATCCAATAACAGTTTTTCTAAATGCTTCCTTCTAACATCAACTTCCTTTAAAGAAGGGAACTGTTTTATAAGAACCCAAGTTTCACTATTAAGACACTTTATGTAACCATCCTCAACAAATATATCAATATATCTATCGAAACACTGTACGTATGTCAATTTAATGTAGTTATCAGATATCAGACTGATTGTGTCGTACTCCTTCCCCGTTTCCAAAACTAAATCATTCTCGTTGAACATTTTTATTAACCTAAGAGAACAAAGTTCATCTTTGAGGGCAGCCATTTTCTTATCAAATACCTGCATATAAGTACTCATTGACTTTTCTAATTGGTCTGTTACATTAGAGTCATTTGGTAATTTGGATAAGTCAACCCTGGACTGCCAGGGACCTAATCTGCGGCGCCAAGCAATTTCAAAGAAGTCGGGTAACTCATTCTTCTTTTTTCTCATTTCGTTGAGAAATGAGCCTAACGAAGTGTTGATTAACATTAAATCAGCCATTACTAGAAGCAGCTCGTTTGCTTTGTTATACAAAGAGACTTTACTACCTCCCTTTTTATTACCGTCCCACTGCACATGCGCAAACACAACTTCTGAAATGTCCCCCCCCCCACTGAAACTCAATGCACTATTCATCCCAATGGGTAACATTAAAATAGAAATGCCATTAACGTTACGAAACACATATCCCTGTATCATTGCGTCTAAAACAATAGGGTGATACAGATACTCTTTCCGATTTTCTAGATCAATATCCAGAGGAATTGTAAGCAGACTTTCATTATCTCCAAATTGCATAGCAGAAATGCTTTGAAATGTGTTCAGAAGATGTACCCCTTGTTTTCCAATGCTTTCGTAGAAAGGTTTCGCCACAACTTGTTGGGTGCAACGAGATTTAATATCATCCAGGGTTTCAGTTGCATGTTTTGCTTTTGCGATTTCCTTGTCCATCAATGTTACTTCAGCCCAAGCATGTTTATCCCAGGGTCCCTTAAAACCTCTTAAGCTATTCAAGCTGTAGACAGCAATGAGGAATTTACTGTTAGCTTCCCCGGTGGGCGTCGCTACAACTTGCATAGAATATTCCTGATGTTCTAGGACCTCCATCGCACTTTCAATTACAAAATCATTGGCAACCAAGACAGACTTTAATTTACTGTTTCCCTTTAACAATAAATCACTTCCTGCTGTTAAAATAATTTCCAAAAATGCCGCTCCCGGCATAACTACAAGATCCCCAACCAAATGATCTTTCAAATATGGGAACTCTCGCAAAGAAAATTTAAGTTCATAGATAATATCTTCACCTTTAGAAAGGAGAACTCTTTGTCCCAAAAGGGGATGAATATTTACACTGTTTATTTTTTGGGGAATATTTATCCAGTATTTTTGTCTTTGGAATGGGTAAAATGGCAACTCTAGCTTCTTCCTACACTGTGTAGTATGTATTGCCTCCCAAACAATATCGGCATTGTTGGCGTACAATTGGCCTAAACTTTGAAGCAAAACCACCCAATCATCCTTATTTTGTGCACATGTTGGAAGCCATAAGGTATTAGGAAATGAAACTCCAGAAACCTCAATAAAAAAACCGACTTCGATAAAAACATTGCAACCAGATTCGTGTGCAGTTTTTAAGGCTTTGTCAAAATTAATTGTCTCTCTAGCATTTTTACAAAGCTGCCAGTATTTCCCACCTGCCAGATCATCTACATTTAGTAAATTTCCAGTTACTCCAGAAATAAAGGGATATTTGCCTGTTTGATATTTTATTTTCCTTAGAGGTTGCTCAAAGTCTTCTAAACTTAATAAGGATAATGCGTCCTGGAGGTTAATAATTCCTGCGGCTACAGCAGCAACGTATTCCCCAACATTATTTCCCAAAACAAAATCCGGCTCAAGTCCTAAGCTATTCAGCAATATGTAAAGTGCATATTCAAAAGAAAAAATTGTGAGCTGAGTGGAAAATGCATCTTTTTCCAGTAGGTCACTATTCTTTTGCTGCAAATCATTAGCTATATCTAAGCCTTGTTTTTGTTTTATAAGTTTTAAGCACTCATCGAGCGCATTTCTGAATACTAAATTAGTTTTATACAAAACACCTGACATACTAATATACTGGGAACCTTGACCGCTGAATAAATATGCTATTTTTGGAGGGTTTTTTAACGACGGGCGAATATAGTTGCCTTTATTTAAAGCTTCGCCCAGTTTGAAGACATCGTTTCCAATTATGCTCATTCTGTTCTTAAAATGAGCTCGTCCCACATTAGTGGTGTATGCAAAATCTCTGATATCAGCATTAGGATTAATGGTCAAATATTTTGCGTAAGAGCTTACTACATCTTCTAGAGCATTTTCTGTTTTGGCAGAGAGTGTAATTATGTGAAGTGATCTTTCCTGCTCCAGTATACTAAGAAGTGGTACGCTTTCCTGTCTCATTGGTGGTTCTTCTACAATTACATGGACATTCGATCCGCTTATTGCAAAGGAACTAATCCCTGCAATTCTTCTCCTTTTTAAATTACGTTTCCACGCCATGGCCGCCAATGGAATAACAGCGGGCAACACACCTAAATTGATCTTTGGATTGAGGGTGTCCAAATTTAAATGAGGAGGAATTATCTCGTGCCTCATCGACAATAACACTTTAATTAAGCCCGCCAACCCCGATGTTGCCTCAGTGTGCCCTATGTTGGTTTTCACTGAACCTATTATCAATGGCTTTTAATTCCCTTTGAGACTTTCCCTTGTAAGATGCAGACAATGATGCAATTTCGACAGGGTCTCCAACCGCGGTCCCTGTGCCATGAGCTTCTACATAATCAATTTCCTCGGGTGCCAAAGAAGCCATTTTGAAGGCTTCTTTAACAGACATTGCTTGGCAGAGTGCTGTTGGAGTCCCAAAACTAGGGGACGTCCCTTCGTTGCTTATCCACGAGCCTCTCACTATCCCCCAAATGTTATCCCTATCTCTAAGGGCATCTGAAAGGCGTTTGATTACCAATACAGCAATTCCTTCTGCCCTAACAAACCCATCAGCTTTTTCGTCAAAAGTTTTACAACGGCCATCTTTAGCCAATATAGACAATCCCCTCCATTTATCCAAATCAATTGTCAAGTTGGATCCCATTACCAAACCCAAATTGGTTTCCCGACATCTCAAACTGTCGCACACCAAATGCAAGGCCACCATAGAAGATGAACATCCCGACTCTACGGCAACACTTGGTCCGTTCATCCCTAGAAAATACGATATTCGAGCGGCTGCGGCGGAAAAAAGGTTTCCTAAGGTAAGCTTATAGAATTCGCTAGTCGCAAGATTTTCCATAGCTAATGTAGAGTAGTCAGCTTGCCAGAACCCGGCGAAAACTCCCGAATTTCCTCCTTTCAGGGTCAACGGATTAATAGAAGCATTTTCCAAGGCTTCCCATGCAACCTCCAGCAGTAACCTTTGTTGAGGATCCACACACTCTGCCTCGTTGCGGCTTGTTTCAAAGAAATTCGCATCGAACTCATCAATAGGACATTTCAGGAGTGGACGTTCCAGCTCAGGCATTTTTTCCCCAACATGAAACAGTTGCGAATATTCCAGACGATCCAGTGGTACAATCTTTTTTGCATTTCCTCCAGTCCGCAATAGTTCCCAAAACTCTTCACTATTGTTCGCTTCCGGAAAGCGGCAACTAAGACCAACTATGGCAATGGCTTCCTTAGCTCTAGTCTTCGGAGTGTTTTTCTCTACTTCGTTCCACAAAGAAGTACAGTAGTCCTTAAGCTACAAGATAACACATAAACGTTAATTGTGCAATAAATACAATCGGTAACTTATTTAATTGAGAATTCACGGTACCTAAATACATAGTGTTCAGAAATTCAAATTACCTCAGAGCTGCACCGCCAATCCGCAGATTTTTCTACGTCCGTATATTGCACAATGGTCGAGTTCCTGCATAGAAATTCAGAAATCAATTATTTTGAAACAAATACCGTTAGTACTCTAGCGGAACCCCGTGTCTGATTTAAACTGAAAAATTCTAATTTGGGGACACCACCCTTTGTCGGTATTATAAGTTAATTTATGTAGTTTTCGTTATATAGGTATATCAACGGTGACTGCGCAAATGAAAGCCCCCACGCCCCACAGACTGGTACTAGAGATCTCTGGATCCATGTCGAAATGTTGTTCTGATAACGTAAGGGTGGACAGCAGTGAGCTCGAAATGTGTTCCTACTGATTTAGTGGTCGCCGTAGCATTGATGTCCCAAGGCCGACTATAAACGGCTGATTTTACTTTTTTTAGACATCTACTAGTTCCGTTGTCCGTTAAGTTAAATATGTTTACCGTTTTCTATATAAAATATGTAGGATAGTGTACTTACGTGGTATGGTTGTTAATGGAAGTGTAGTAGCCTGGAGGTAGTACATTGATTGAACCGTCAGTCAGATGCAAAGCAGCCCGGATATCCGCAACTGAAATTCAGATAATGTACAATCACTCCGCAAAAGGTTTTATCTCCATTATATTTTAAAATTAGCTGGTAAAATAGAGATATACGAATTGAATTAACAATTTACGGTACTAGTACATACCAGATAGACATTCAGATGAGCAAACAAGTTCCATTAGCTTGGATTGCATGCCAGATGCCGGTTTTATGACAAAAAGGGATGTGGAGGTATCAGAACTGCATGCGCCCCCTGTCGCCGGCAACAAGTAAATATACTTTTCAAGCTCAAATAGCTCGTCACAATTTCCCAGAACCTAAACCACAAAAGGTGTCAATAAATTAAAAAATAAAAATATATCCTATTGTTGTAATTAAATACCAACGTTAACATCATTTTATTAATTCTAAGTGTGGAACCGCAGTGTTTGGGTATTTAATTTACCACCGCCCGCCCAAAATAAGTACATCGGGATGGTTGGCAAAATTCAAATGTCATTTAGTAGGAAGGCTACATAATGCATAACAATATTTTGTACTTCAAATGTCCCACAACCTACTATTCCATATTTTCTCAATTACTTCGGGAAACATCGGAATATAACCAACCAACTATAGTACATAAGTTTTAATAAATGAAGGTTGCATTATCAACGATGTGTATGTAGATATGTACATACAGTATGGGAGGAAAATGAGATCGCAGATCGGGATGCTTATTGGCTTAAAATACAGTCAAGGAGCAAACTCCACCAATAATTATTATGCAATGAGGAAAATAGATATATTGGAAAGGTATACAAAAGACCAAAGGTTAACTCGATCTCAATGAATTTTCTCAATAAATAATAAACATGAGGTGAACAGAGGTGAAAGATTATCATTCGTTTTGGTGTTGAACGTACGTACGGACAGACTGACAGACGGAATAAAATCATAAAGGTAACAAGCTCCTTAGTAAAGTTCATATAATGTTTACCTAGCGTGTGTTACAGAAATAGGGAATTGGAAGTACGAAATACATTAATGACACATTCATGAAGGAATGAAATATATTTTTAATTTCAACAAAAATTTCAAATAAAGGAGGAGCTATTAGAAAATCGCATCGAAACCTGTGCTACTTATACTTAACCTTAACCCCACACCAAAAAGGGATCACCTTCCTTTAATTGAAATGAATGGATGATATTAATAATATACAGTTGACAATACTTTACATGTCAAAGACAAGACAGGTCAGTCAGTATTGCATTACAATCCTATATCTAGGCTATAATAGCAAAATAGCCATTTTTGTGTTTCGGATTGCTAACAGTTTTCATTTTTTGTTTGACATTTACATATAAGCCATTGAAAATATATGGCATGCATATAGTTAAGCTAAATAATATTGATATATTACGAGATTTGGACTAACCAATATGTTTGGATTTAAGACAACAAGTTTTCGGTACATGTCCAAGTTCCAAGCAGTCAACTTCATCAACTCCATTTGCCTTGAGTTGCTATTTTTCTCCTCCTTTTCTTTGATATAAACAGGGAAAACAGATCCAAAGTATTCAGCCAACATTTTTCTGCAAAACAGCAATCAAAGAAACATTATATACTTGCAAAAATACTAATTAAGTCATTAAATACCTCTATGCGATTAGTAATAGCAATTTTTGCTATTTCGAATTAACCCCTATTCAGGAGTCGTGCAATTTAATGTATTAATATATTATTTTATTGTGGAAGAATTATTTGTATACGATTTTAAATATAAACGGCATGTTAAATTGAATCCGTGGAAATTGCAAGCGTTGAAAACTATTTTAAGACATACAACATAAGGTAACTTACATTGTTGAAAAATTCAGATCCCCGGAGGTGAGAATAACGGTGTCAGCAGTTGTATGAACCCGAGCCAAACTTTTCGCCAATACGACTGCTTGCTTCGCACTGTTCTCACTCGTCACAGTGGTGACCCACGCACATTTTGAAATCCCTGTTTTGAGAACAAATTGTTTTAAAAAGAATGTCTGATATTTAATGTGAAATAGGGTGGTTCATTAGTCTAATGCAAATCCCTAGTTTTATGACTTGATGCATGAGCCCTTAACTTTGTTAATAATGATGCTAAGGCTCGTAAAAACAGTTAGAAACCCCTGTGGAAGCCATCGGATTATTAAAATGAATATCTTTTATTAAAGGGAATTTCTTTATATTAGTAAGAGAACTTGGCCCACTCAAGGCTGAAAATTGCAAGGTTCCATCTAACCTCTTCTCTACAGTATCAGTATATATACTTACCTGGCATGATTCCGTCGTTAGCTGCCCAAAAATAAACCAATTTGCTGAAAGATTTGAATCAAACTGGATGAAGTACAATAGAGTGATAAACCAATGTTATGTTGTTGAAATCTGTAAGCTTTTCGAGTTTAACGGAGACGACAAGAAGGTTTTGAGTTGTGTAGGTGGATGGAGATTGGATGAAGATCGACTGATGTTATCAACCGTGATTTCCTTCCGTGTTTCTTACTCAGAGGTAGCAGGTACCTCATTTTGTATTAATCATTCATTTATGCCGATAGCTTTATTTAAATTAAGTGATCATTATATACGATGCTTACATAATATATAATTTTCAATATTATCGACCGATTTCTAGATGCTCATTGTGTGCTCATAACCAATTCACGGTAAATTACGTAGAATAAATGTATCTGGCTACTGAGATACTCGAAGTAAATAATAAATTATTCTATTTAATTAGGAAAAAAGCCAATTGATTTGCTGCAGAAGGCATTTTATTTGTAATCTATTCATTTCAGTTTACGAGAGAAGCAGTATAATATTGAACTTTGATTTTCTTAACACTTGTCCTCATGCAGTTTACTCAATCTATCTTGTGATTGATGGAGTTACAAATATATTGAGAGTACTTATGACTCTTGCTCTTTACTTATTTACTACCACTGCCAAGATGTACTATAGGGAAATAAGGAAAATCAGTATGGGAAGAAAATGAGATCGAGATGCATATTGGCTTAAAATACAGTCAAGGAGCAAACTCCACCAATAATTATTATGCAATGAGGAAAATAGATATATTGGAAAGGTTTACAAAAGACAAGGTTAACTCGATCTCAATGAATTTTCTCAATAAATAATAAACATAAGGTGAACAGAGGTGAAAGATTATCATTCGTTTTGGTGTTGAACATACGTTCGGATAGACTGACCGATGGACGGATGGAATAATTATCTTCCCTCACAAACACAACACTAGTTCACAATATCATATCTGAAATATAATATCTTTAATACGACGAATATACCAAAGGGATGTATGTAAAAGTTATCTAGGTATTAGATAAGTCAACGATATGTGGCGGCTGTTGAATTAATTTTATTCGTTTCGCTGGGGCATGATCGGTTTCTGGAGTTGAACTTGCCCGGTGTTATATCTATTGTATTGTATTTATTCTTCAACAGACCCACACATACATGGGGACATTAGATGGTCGGACTCGGGTCCCAACTTACAAGAGTAAGGAAGCTTAACCTAGTTTGCCAATTATGTAAATATTATGTATTATATTTGCAATTAGATCGATACTATGAACGCTTACCGTGAACAATTGTGGACTTCTAGTAAAAATAACATAAAATAATAATGACAAATATAATGCAGTTTAAAAATTTGCCATATAATTCTGCTTCTATTTTGAGATGATTTTGCCATAAATGATCCCTTCTATAATAACAACAACAAATACAACGCCAAATATTTAAGATTATTATTTTTATTTATGAATTACACATATAATTATTGTATGGCTGGTAAATATTTTACGATTGCAACATAACTTACCTTATTACTCATTCTGGGAGCCATTCATACAAAATCTCATTGATAATATCCGAATTATCAGCATTTAGTGAATCTTGTAGAACAGTGTCTCCGACATTATTATCACTCCAGGAATAGGAAATTTTTCTATTTGCTTTGTCAGACTTTTTGCCGATATATTTGCATGTAATTTTTCCCAAACAACGAACTTTTTCTTCAGTATTCAATTCGTTAATTTTTGCTTTCTTGAGTCGTCCAGCCAACACATCTGGACTCATGTACAATCCAGAGATCAATTGCTCTGTGATATAAACACTGATGTTGGCCACAGGCCTTATAAGATTTAATGCGGAAAAATCTGCAGAATTTTCAGCACTTACAGCCGACGTTTCCGTAGACGAAGCAAATACTGCTTCTTTTATTCCCATTAATTTATTTATTCGCCCAGCATCCAAACAAAGGCAGGCGAGAGACACACAACTTTGCTTGGTTACTTTATTTGAATCCACATCTGAATTATTCGAGCTTGAAGAAAAGAGTTTGGGTGTATACTGACCTAAAAGGCCCCATGTATTAGCCGAATTGAGTCTAAACATTCTGAAGGCACCTTGAATGGCTATGCTGTCCAACGTGTAAAAACTGAAGAGGAATTCTGGCGGTCGTCCTTCTATTAATCGGTCATCGAAATAGCTGTCAATATAGGACCACCTGCTTCCGTTTTGGTCCACTTCGAAATTGGCATCTGGGTACTCACTTGAATCCATTGCTGGATAAAAACTGATGTACGTGTTAGCTGAAAGACTTCCTGCTCGATTTTTCTTTACAATCTCTACTGACACGTGTCCAACACTATCTCCCCTTTCATAGAACTGGGATGTCCATACACGAACAATTACTAGCTTGTTTTTCATCAATAATTTTTCCCCTCTTCCAAGTACGCGTATAGGCGTAGAACTACGAAATAATTATAAAACATAGAAAATTGGTACTTCCCTTTTGCTAATTTCTATACATTATTATGGCAATTATGAAATTAGTAATTTGTTATAAAATGTTATTTAAATAGAAAAATAAATAGTAACTCACATTGGAACATTACTGCTGGATGCAGACAATGCTGTATACCTTTTAATAAGAATCGTTACTAGAAGAGTTATTGCACCCACTAGAATTCCTAAAAACAAAAAAAAGTTTCCATCAAAGGTGTCAACACTGTAAATTCTTTCACAATACCTAAGACATTAGTAGATGTTATATTTTTAAATTGTTAAATGTTAAATAAATTACCTGAAATGAGTAAATAAAAGTTCGCATTTCCAGGAAAGAAATCCATTTCGCCAATAATATTAGTTTCTTGACTTAGTTCTCAAAATATCTTACTGAGAAAAGTACATGTGATATGTTTATCCCATTGTAATTATTTCCCAACACACTTTATGGATATTGGAGAGCCAGACTATTTTCCTAGAAATAAAACATCCAATTAATGCAAACAAAATATATTGGTCTTACAGTTCAATGGTCGTTGCTTAAAATCATACAGCGAGTTACTGATATGATGAACTAATCGGTGTACAAATGTTGAGATAAAGAATAAACCATGACAAATACGGACACAGTGAGTGGATCGTAGCGAAAACAATTAGAATCTCTGCCCCACATGGCACAATATATATTTAGTTAAATCTCACAGTGCCCCGCGTAGTACAGCACGTTTTCGTTCAAATATCCCATTATGAGAAAGTAAAATCTATCCTTGCATTGAAATCCGTTAACATAATTCAAAAACGTTAAACGGTTTAAAAGTTACAAAATTGGAAGTGGGTATATGGTATAACAATCTAAGTCTAACCTGTTCATGTATATTAGTAATACAAAAGTGTGTGTCACGCAGGGATCCGTGGACCAAGTGGTCCCATTTTCTACATTTTGCAATCCTAGTACACATCCTATTGATATGTGAAAACAGAATTCAAAATAGTCGACCCCTTCAAAAGTTACAGCACAGACGGACATTATCATCGACACAGGACACCGCTACGCCGGCAAGCTTTTCCTAGGCCATACCTATATATTATGACAAACTTCCCTTTCCTCTCACTCATTCCCATCAGCGATCCACTAATAAAGAAGTAGTTTATATATGAAAAATATTTTGTGAGTATACTATTAATGGTTTAGGTAGGTACATATTACAATATTTGGAGTAACTATTTATATGACTCATTTTACTCAGTTTGATTTGGGATGGATGTTAAAACTTCCTCTGCATCAACATTAATGCTATTGTAACTTGATAATTAAAAATATTATTTCTCAGTGTGCATAGTTTGGTGTATCTTCCTTATCAGACATGTATAATTTACTGATAATGCATAATATTGGTATTTTACAAGTGTATATCTCAATAGTAGTTAAGTTATTTGCAATAAACCATGGCAACGGGTGGCCAACTGTATCGGCCGTGGACATGCGCAGTAAAACGCAGTGGACATGTGCAGTCTAAAACGCAAACTGGACGGGTTTTGTTGATGAAAATCGTTTAAATAGCATATTAGACATTTACTACTAAATTCCCAAAAGATCTCAAAATTACCCCACGTATGGGGGAAATTGAGATTCATATTTGGATTCCATATTTGGACTTCAACACCTTTAAAACGATACCCCACTTGCCATAATATGTTTGTACTTAAAAAATAATTCTCAATGTAATAATAATAACTCCATGGCGGTGTTGCCAAGTTGATCCAATTTTACATACCGAGGTACTTTCGATCTCCTATTTCGAATTCCGAAAACATAATTGAAAATAGAAGACGCAAAAGTTAGAGCGTGGACTGACTGACTTATTGACAGACAGCAATGATGAAATGATATTGTATCTGGCGATACGGAATAACTAATACAAGAGTGCATACCAACAATAAAGTTTATTCACATGAGGTTATTATAAATAGGAAATTGAACAGAAACAAATATGCAGTTCATATACCTGCATATTATGCTTACAGTCCCTCCCAACTGCATATTTTAATGCTAAAATGTGTGATAGAGATTTGAAAAAGCAAAGGGGGAACCCGAATATCCCTTCTTGAGATTTAATTGTCATTTAAAAAATAATAATTCTCAGCTCCATCAAATTCCATGCCTCTGTGAGTTTTATGTGAGAGCGCAACCTACTATTGAGCAGAGATGTAATACCCTCTCCGTCGAAGCCAGATTTGGCTTACTTACAGGTGCGCAGCACCGACTCCCGTTACCTTCCGTGATTGTTGTTAATATAAGCTGGAAGACAAGAGACTGTCGTTTTTAGAACTAGAAAGGTGACCCACCAACTCAACTGCAACATAAATTTGGAAATGAACAGTGCTCCTCTCTTTAGAAAAACATGCTGTTGCCGTAGCCCCGAGCAGGGATATAACCCAGTGAACAAGTGAATCTAGATGTTGATTGCCAGCAAGACCACACTGCCAGCAGTGTGGGGTTACGGTTCCATAGTCACTACATCATCGTAATTGTAGTAAGTATAAAGGATTCTATTTTTATTACTTAATCCTGGAAGGTCCACACAAACGACCGAAGTCTGCTAAATGTATTTACGTGCGCAGTTTATGGTCTTTTACGCAAAAGAGCGTATTACTTTATTTGTTAAAAACTGTCCATTCTTTTTCCTTTTTTGGTTTGAAGTTAATTGGCCTATTATTTAGTTTAGAAATTAAAATGCATGGATTGTAGGAAAAGCAAGTAAACGTTTGTACTATTTATCGATGGCAAGAGTTCTTTGGATTGGAAAAATAACCTAGTAGGTATGCTATTGTAGATTGTGGATCGTGTATATTATTTATTAGATTACCATAGAATCCTGGGCCGGGATCCTATTATCTGTAATTTGGGCATGCCGTAAATATTGTTTTCTGCTCAGCAAGAAAAATAATTTTTTGAAAATTATAGTATTTCGTTGCTCAGCATGGGTCATGCAATCTTTTGTATCCTAATTCGTTTGCCAGACTTCTGAAACTGTGGCCATGTACAGATACAAATAGTATTGAACCTCACTAGGTTAGTATATTTTTTTGAAAAATGCTGGAGGGTAAACGATTAACCACATTCAATTTCTATAGGTAGTCCAATATTGTAGTAAAAATGGAATTCGCGAATGAAAAAGGAGGGGTTAGTATGATGAAGATGTTTTATAAAGGGAAATGCGAAACTATTAGTCGAGTTATTCCTGGGAAACAGTTAAGTATGGAGCATTGCTACATAAATCTTAGCATACTTAAGCATGCTGAAACCAAGATGTCAATTTTGGGGAATTCCACAGTTTTGGAAAGAAATTACATGTGCAATGTCGAAAGAGAAGAATACAATTGTTCAAAACATTCTTTCAATCGTCCTAGAAGTAGTGAAGAGTTGCACGTTTTTGCAGAGGAATTCCAAAGGATCTTGCAAATTGATGAACTTTTTAGTAAAAGCGATTCATTCGAGGAATCTAAGCGTGTTTTTCTTATTGGTCGTGCTGGAATAGGGAAAACGACATTGTGTAAAAAGATTGTTTACGAGTTTTATAGTAATGGCATGTGGAATGATAAATTCGATACAATAATTTGGATACAATTGCGAATACTTAAACAAAATCCGCTTGATGAAATGCAACACGTAACCCTGAAAGATTTATTGACAGAAAGGTTTTATTCGATAAATGACGAATTTCCTGGATATAATGCTGATGACGTCCTGGACGCTATAAACAAAGCAGAGAAAACCAAAGTCTTATACTTGTTAGACGGTTGGGATGAAATACAAAATTTGGTGGGAAGTGAAAAATACCATGAAGTTCTGGAAAAGCTTTGTAAAATGCCTTTCGTAATCGTCAGCTCAAGGCCGTATACATTTTACGAAAACTACAATAATTTCGACTTTGTTTTGGAAATCGTGGGATTTTCTAAGCAGAACGTGATTAACTATATTCAAGTAATAAATTCAGATGATGTGGTAAAGCAAAAAGAAATCATTGACTTTTTTCGAAGGAGTTCTGGGCATATTTCCGGTTTGGCAAATATTCCCGTAATGCTGGATATTATTTGTTGTGTCTGGGAAAACGTAGCAGACGTGGGAACTACCACTACAGTGACAATGACAAAATTGTATAACATTCTGGAAAATTATTTGTGGGCAACCTTTTGGAAAAACAGGGCTAAAGTTATTGTCCATAGTGAAGAACAAGTCAGAAACATGGATATGCTAAACAAAAAAGAAATATACAATAAATTGCGAGAGATCCATATTGACCCTTATGCTCTCCCAAAAATAGCTTACACCATGCTCGTTGAAAATAAAATTGAATTTACAACCAGAGAAGCAATGCCATCACCTGATTTTGAAAGCAATGACAAAATTCTGCTTAAAAATACGCACTTTCTACACTGCCTCAATCCTACTGAAAAGGAAGGTGACGAAATGGGGAAAAGCTATATTTTTATTCATTTAACTTTGCAGGAATATCTTGCAGCTGTTTACATAGTCAAATGCCTGAGAGAAAATATTACTGAGTTTGACAATGCAATTTATCACAAATATAACCCACGCTATTCATTAGTTTGGTCTTTTGTCAGTGGTCTACTTGCAGAGGGAATTAAGGATGATTCTTCATCAAATGATAGATTATATCTTGAAACATTTTTTAATTATCTGGAGCGGGATCCCATTGACGAACTTGGGCTAGCTCATCAATATTTAGTTTTGAACTGTCTTAACGAATGTACTCATTTCGAATTCGAAGCATTGGACACAAAACGCGAGAAAAGATTACTCGACGAACTCTTCAGTTGGATTTGGTTTCAGAGTATTGCCCGTGGAAATTCTCTATTTTCGGGGCAGCAGCTTCCTATAAAAATTCTGAATAGGCTTATTGGCCAGCCAATAGATTGGACAGATCGTAGTTTAGAACGAGTCCAAGAAAGTGTTTTGTCAGCCCAAAAGAATTTGCCAAAACATATTTTCAAAAATCTTTTGGCCGAGCTGCTATTAACTGAAGACAAAGCGTATTACGGCTGGATATTACGTGGTCTCAAGAAACACAATTATTTAGACTTTGGACTGATGAACTTGATATCATTGAAAGTGGAGGAAATCACATCCCCAGAGAACAAGGAACAAAAAGGCTTAAATGAACAGATGTTGTTTAAGTTGTTGGCAATATTGAAAACTCAACAGCCTTTGTCAGACTCTGAAGACGAAATTTTAATGCCTTTGTTGATCACACTTTTAGAATTTGCTAAAAATGAGAAGCGGCTCATTAAGGATGCTGTCGTTAACATTTGTTTTAACTTTACTAACATTCCTCAATCAATTTTGGAAAAAATTATTCTACTTTACAAAACATCTGCAACAAATGCAAAATCAAAAAAACGAATACCACAGTTTTCTGTGGAAGACCTTTTGGAAATAATTATAAGAGACGACAAAAACTATCCGATGGAAAATGCACAAATATTGGTAAACCAAGAATACTTTACAGATTTGTTAGGGCCGTACCTTAAAAAATTGTTTCACGGTACAAACGTGAAGGGCAACGAAAGTCTATTTTGTCGGATTGTTTTCTTGATAAGCCAAAATAATTTGGACTGTGGCATTTTTGACAAATTAATGCGCATTATTAAAAATCCTGATGTTTCAAGAACTGTACAACTTATTTGTCTCTACTCTATTGGAAACTCAATATACATAGAAGAAGCCGCAGCTCATTATTTCATTCGAAATTTAGTCACTGCACCAGGATCACCTTCCCTCGAGTTTGCCTATTCAATGAATAGTGAACCAAAACATGAATTTGAGACGAGGATTGACTTCAGCTATTTGGTTAGGTTAATTCCAATAATGAAGCTGGAATTTTATGATCATATCCAAATGAAAAAACACCGTGACACATTGAAAAAATCTGTGCATGTGTCCAATGAAAAATTCGAAATGTATGCATTCAAATTTTTATCAGAGTCATGTAAAAATATTGGAAAACAGCTAAACCAATTACTAGGATTTTATCCGTACGAAAATCAATGCATGTTTCACACGGAAATGAGAAATCACTGGAAATTATTTTGGGAAAATGATTCCAAATGGATACCTCTTCTCAAAAATGATATCAATCAATTTCTGAGCAAATACAAAATCACGTTCGAAAAATACGTTGATGAAAAAGGGGATGAGATCATCAAAGGAAAAAGTCCTGCAACTGTACATAATTATGATTCATTGATCAATTGCTTAATGGCTGAGGAGCGAAATATAAATCCCGACTTACTATTCGAAATACAACGAATATATTTGCCGCTTTTTATCATAGGACATCAATCCCTAAATTGTAATGACGAAAAAGATGATGATGTTAATGCCGCATTTTTTGCTTCCCATCGGGCCGCACAAGCTGAAGATTTCCGTACGTTTCTCGAATTTTGTCAAGATGAACAAGCGGCACCAGAGGCTGAGGTCGGTATGATTGAAATACAGCAAGACGAACAAAAAATCGAGTCACACGATGAAGGTCAGGATACCAGCAACCTGAAATTTAAAAAAATATTACCAAAAACCGACGAAGATCTTCTTACGACTTTTTCAGTAGTAACGAACAAATTATTGGACTGCAATCTGATTGTTCGCGCGCTAAGAAATTGCTCCATGGCAAACAGTGTAATTGCTCGATTGGAAAATTCCATCAACAGGGAGAATAGAACTTGTACAAATATTTCGGTGCTAAAAACGTTGCAAAACAAACATCTGCAGACAAAAACAATATCTAAAATAATTAAAATAATTGGGAAAAGCAAGTACGCAGATGAAGCAAAATACGCGTCGCTAGCCTTAATCGGCCAAAATATCGCGGAAAAATCTGACATTGAGTCCCTAATCGAGCTTGTTGTTGATGAAAAATATTCCGGTAACCCAAATCTGAGTTATATTGCTTTAATCTTTCAAAACAATCATACCCTGATGAAAGAAGCTAAACATCGATTATTGCAAAATATTGGAAACCCAGAAACGGAAATTAAAAGTAGGGTGCTTCAGTGTCTGTCAGGAACTCAAATGCACCGTGAACAGGATATTCTCAAAATAGTCGAAAATGTCAAAAAATGCAAAACATATAATCTCAATCGTTTCGGTTACTAATGCTTTGCTTAGACGTTCTCTTACTCCAACAGAATTTGCCCGATTCCGTTTTTGAAGAACTTTTACAACATTTTATAGATTTTGATTCCAAGAAGGGTATACAAAGAATTTATTTGCATTATTTGGAATCTTTACGTAGGCATCTGCCTCCTAAAGCGATTACACACTTGTACAAATTGATCGACACAAGTTTTCGTCAAGACCATCGAGAAAATCTGCAGGATGTTGCTCCGACAGAAAAGCAAATAAAAACAATTTTGCAAAGACAACCAATATGGAATCTGATATCCTCAGAACAGTTGTCAGGTAGTCAGCGGAAGTCAGAAATCAGTCAACGTCGAGATATTTTTTGGCAGTCATTTTCAACAAAAGATGAGGTTATCGTTGAAAAAATAATGCGGGATCCCGTACCAATGGCAATTTTGAAGGAAAACGGTAAATATTGTTGCTTTTCTCCATTGTCTGAAGAGAACAGGCCTGGGTTCTCATTTGGGTGGTCGCAGCTGTCACTAGATGAAATTTTACCTACGTTATATATGACCCACACGATCGAATTATAAGATCACGTTTACACTTACCATCCCACGTGGACAAAATTACTAGATTCTTGAAATTTCACACCCCCCAAGAAAATTTATGGTATGCCACATCCTCATTACACAGCTGTTTAAATTTGGTAATGTTGCCCAAAACAAATAATTCGTTTGCCATTTTTGTTGATGAAAGTAACTTTTACATTCAAGTTGGCATAACTAAGGGAAAGAATGTTAATTGCATGTCAGAATTAATAGCAAATTTGCTATTACTATCTAAAGAGCAAGAATTTCGTCATTTTGATTTGAGAGACAATGGGCTTACAGACAGCGATATAGCCGAGATAAAATCAGATTTTTTGGACATGCTGGCTGAAACTGGAAATATATTCAAAACTAAAAGATTCCATACAATTATACTGTCAAATAACAATTTGTCTCTGGATGCTCTAGAATTTCTCGTAGACACTGACAATAATGATGAATTTAGAATCGAAAACTTATTCCTAGATAATAACAAAATCTTTGTAAGCGAGCAACAATTTAGGGAATATATTTCCCAAACTTTCCGGTTATACTTTCCAAATACCGAAGGATCCATATCCATTCTAATGAATTCGCAGTTGAACTTTATCGATATTTCTATGAATTACATATCAAACGGAAAATTAATTCGTGGAAATCCATTTGCTAATGAAATCCCTGAAAAATATCATCAAGACATGAAGATGGTTATCAATGGGGAGAAGTTCATTCACACACAGGATCTTACGCAGAATGATTTCAGTACTGACAAACTATTTGGTAGCCCCATTTGTATTTGTGATGAACACTTTCTGCATACTGAACCTAACAAAATCACAAAATATAAAGGATGTGTCATTGTGGCTGAAAAACTTCCAAAGGGACTCATAAATAGTTGGATACTACAAAAGGGACATATCTTTATTGCCATTGAATGGATCCCCGACAGCAACTATGGACAAAAACAAATCATTTTGGCTGATTTGGCTAAACAAACCATGAAGGAAAATCGACTGATAATCAGAATTAAAGAAATCAGTCCACAAGAGCTAATCCAAAAATTGAGTAAAGAGAATTGTAAGAAATTTCGAAGAGTGTTTGAAGAAAATGCAAAAATAGAAGAATTAATCAATTGTATATATCAAAGTCAAAATAAGTGTGATATTTACGACTATTATCTTCTTGCATCTTTGAGGGATAGTAGAAATGTCGGGCGATATAATTGCATCACTTGGGCTGATGAAATGCTTGAGAAATCATTAGGTATTGACAAGGACTCTCTGTACGCAACAAAACAGTGGTGGTATGACATGTGCGTCATTTTTACATTTGCCGTCTTTGCTATCGCAATTGCCTTGTTTTACTCCTATTAATTGGCTAAGTATTTCGTATTTAATGAAAAATTCTTTAATAATGGGTAAAATTAAAAGTCTTGAGTCCTTGAGTCCTTAATATAATCACAATATTATATGTTATTCATTCTTATATATCCTCTATTTATATGAAATGTGACTAAAGAGAAAATTAATTGATTAAATCTTCAAGTTCCATTCATAGTACAGAAATCTAAAAAATTATTTATTTCGCAGAAAAAAGTTTAATCATCATAACAATTTTAATTGATTAACTTTATCCATATTTGTGCATATTTTAGACAGATTTGATTATTTGTGCACTTATTTGTGTTTTTGACAATTTCATATTATATGTCACTTTTGATCTAAACAAACCCACTTCCATAAAAATTTTGCATATATTCAGTTGCAATCAATCTGTTCATTGAATAAGAAATAATGTAATATTTATTTACCCCATAGCAGTGCAATAATATTATCAAAAATGTGAAGATATATATATATGTTCATTTATATAATTTGTACCAAAAAGAGAAACTCATTATTCCACTTGGGGCATCTTTGCGTCAATGCACTATATCGAGATACTTCAGAACTTATATTTCCAATATTATTGCGTTGTTTTTATTGTGCCCATCAAAATGAAGACAACGTAAAAGCAGATATTTCAAACCCCAATGTCGCGATGTTCTATTAAAATCAAGACAAAGTATAAGCAGACATTATGTCCAATCCCAGTAGACCGATTTTGGTAATTTTCAATAGGTTCCTAGCCATCATTAAGGACATGTCGTAGTCGTATACCAAGTTTCATCATCCTTAAGTCAATGTGTTTGGGAGTTAAAGTTATGTCAGATATACAGAAGCACGGTTGTTGTTCAACACTTGGTCGTTCTTATTGTAATATTATTTGTGTTATTAGCAAAAGAGGAAAATAATAAACAAACTATACATTTTATAATTTATGGGTATAATTTATATTATTATAGCAAGTTAATCCCATATTTGCTCGGAGAATACGTTTCATGAATATTACAAGTCAAGTTGTACAATAGAGAATTTTAATAATGAATGAAATACATAGCCGATTGTTTTAGTTTCCTGAGCCAAGACGTCTGCAAAAGTAGAAAATTTCCAAATATTTACACACCTCTAATAAACATGTTCGTAACATGATAGGTAATTTTGATATTGTAATATGTGTATTCTATGTATAACTCAATATTTACCAATTTCATGTAGAGATGCAAAATACGATACGTTTTATTTTGTGTTTAATACCGTTATAATTATTTAGTTGCACCTTTATATTTTGCAATCCCCTTCTATTGCAACGTAAACGTTGTTAAATGTTAACGTAAAGAGTTTCAGTATACTGTAAAAAGCTGTATTCTAATAACCAGTAGAATTTCCGATGGTCGTTCCTACACGAGTAGGTGTTGTGTAGTCTAATTGCACTAGAACCAGCATGTACGTCAACCAAACACTCATTGCCTATGGAGAAATTCCGACTTTTGACTTTTACTAATTATATTTATAAATTATATATTATTTAATAAATAAACGCAAATACTAGCATCAGAAAACAATAGTATCTTTACCACTCCGAGAAATCCATACGTCACAGTAAAGAAAGGACCCGCTTGAACTCCAAGGTCAAAAGAATTTGTGTGCAGATAAAGACAAACTCCCTGCAACTCTTGTCGGGTTTCCCAGTTTCCTTTTTTAACGAAAATAATTTCTTTTGCAACTTTTTCCATGAATGTATCTCTACAAATCTTCATCTATAGATGATGACAAAATATATTAAAATATATAAAATGTGGAAAAATTTAAAAACAAAGCACAATGGCGATAAATAGTCTACTAAAAAAGCGAGTAACACCTTTACCTTATTATGGCAATGGGCTGCTCCCCATAATACAGCTAAGTTTGCAACGATATAGAGACCATTGGATACTCGAAATACAATATCATTTTCAGCATCTAAGGATACTAAAGTAAATTGTGCCAAACTCATGAAGTTTTGGAAAAAATACGACAGAAACAGATAGCCGAATGCCGAATTGACGTGGGACACCAACGATTTGGTGTGTATAAAATTTTGTGAGAACACTTTTAAAACGCTTTTTTGGTCAAATTGAAACGACGAATTTCTATTTATGATTTCGCAAACTGCAAAAACTCCACAACATACAACAGTATACTCAAAGACGTATAGTAAATAATAACTAATCTCGAATGTGTAAACTAAAATAGTAGCAATGGTTAACCAAGGGGTTAATTCTCCATTGTAACATGCATCATTATCATCAAATGAATATTGCTTAAGGTAATCAATTGCATATGTCACAAGACATCCCCAGCCTCTAAAATGAGATCCAATATCCAAGTAATTTTGGTATTCCACTATAGTCCATGCGAATAGATATATATGAACAGTAGAAACTATGAGGACGGTCTGTAAATGTAATAAACACAATTCGTTAATTTATTATGCAAATAAAAACAGAGATGATGATGATAAAGGAGAATTGTTAGACCTTTTTTGACTCATATGCTAGTGAAGTCGGTACCATATTCAAAACGAATAAAAGTCTCTTCTTAATCATGCAATAATAGCAGAATGATAAATGCAGAAAAATTTCAGAAAAAATGTATCCTATTTCAAATACTATGGCTGGATGTTTTCCCAGTTTGACAGCAAAACACTTGTACAGACTTACCGTGTGGTGAAACAGAACAAAGGTGTGAAAAATGCTGCACAATATCTGTCAAAAAATTTTAAAAAAAAGTCAGGTTAGCGTATTGCTGGAAAACTTTTCATTAGAATAAGAAATTGGGAAAAGAGTCGGGGAAAGTTATGTCAAGAAGCAGCTTTAAATTAATTATTTTCAATTTAGCGATTTTGTTAAAATACTTGTTATCAATACAAGTGATTACCTTTTGGATGATATTGCATTCAACAGTGTATGTTTTCGTCTCCTGACATAATTGCAGGCGAAACGGAAATGACAAAAAATAGTACGCAATATTAACAGTTTTTGCTATTACAATAGGAAATTTATATGAAATATTGTGTGGAATTTCCTCCATTGATACTTCTTTTCCAATTAATTCAATTTGTATTACTGAATCCTGTGATGTTAGTAATTTAGGGACAGTATATATATCTATGTCTGTTAGTGTCATGTTCAGCGAAATAAATAAAATATGTATTGCATATTTACACTAATTTTGTGAATTTGAAATTGGTTATTTTGTTGGTTACCAGTACGGATACGCCAAACCACGAGGTCAAGACAGTATTTATTGTTATTTCGAACTCTTCAATGGAAAATTATAAAACGCTTAATGACTTTTGCATCACGAATTGCAAAGTCAAGCTATAAGATTACCTTGTCAAAAATGAATGGAAATAAAACAATGTAAAATTGGTGTAGCAAGATTGCGAAACAGACCCCTTGATAATAAATTAGGATACTTTAAGACCCATATAATATATCTGTGTATCTATTGAACCGTAAAAAATTTAATAGGGGTTTTAATGGGATCTCACAGTGCCGTAACGAATGTGGGTACGCGAAATACTCTTACAGCCGCATTATATTAATTGTTTGCTATGATATAAGCACATAAGTATTATCACAACCTAGACTACTAACAATCATTCAAAAAAGTTGAACCGTTCAAATGTTCGAGGTTACGCTTACGGTCAGACAGACAGAGCATTCCTATAAAATTGTTTACAATAATTTATTATGCAATATAATATACGATGTACATATAAAATTCTCTATCAATGCTGGTTCATAGGCACAAAGTCTATTCACTAACAAATAAATAAATAATTGCAAATGGGTTTACAGTCAAGATGTGGAACACAAAAAAAACACCCAACACAATTCTGAAGAACGAACACTTCAAAACTAATCAGACATAAACGAATTTACAATAATCCTTCAAAGCATATTATGGTTTTCTGGAGAAGTATTTCTGTCTGGGCGCTTAACGCATGTCCTTATTAAATTTATTCAACAATAAGTTATCTTGATGCTAATCCACTCTTTTCAATATATTATTATGATGGCAGAGCGCAATGAAATCTACAATCACAAACAACATGTATCGTTTGAGTGTTTTCAATATCAGAATTGACAACAATATTTGGATTGCTTATTATATTATTCGTAGGTCCTCACATTCGAGCTTTCGATGTTCGAGTCAAATTTTTGACTGTGCAGTAAAAATGTAGTTCATGTAGTGTTTATCTGCCTGTGGCGTGTAGTATGATGGATTAATTTTCATGTGTTCCAGCATAGTACTTATTATGTACATATTACGTAGCATTCTCTAATTCTAATTTTAGTAAATAATTGATAATAATTGACAATTATGTTAGCATGCGCCTATTCATGTTAGAAAGAAATGGTGTACAATAAGATGCTGTAATTAGAATTGCGGTGCAATGCCCGGAAGTACCCGTATCAATGTAAGTCATCGTAACCCGGATAATATCCTGGGTTATTTTTTCATAATTCGAAGGAGACCAACCTGTCTGTGCAAGATTTCCGGCCCTTTTTATAATACTTTCATTGACATGCGGAAGTTTTTTAGTCTTTGAATTTAATTAATTAGTCTCTTTGTAATTCCGCATATTATGCAGACAATATTTTATAGCACCATTTACTGCATTGTGTTTAAGTGTGTTCTAAAGTAAACTACTCCAATTAAAATGTAACTAGCTATACATCTTTTAATCCACGCTAAACCTAGCACCGTAATCTACATACATAATATATGAATTAATTTTTGCTAAACTAGATAGTGTTCCACACACTTTGACATTTACTTGTTCAAAATTTAATTTATAAGTTAAATTACATTCTAGAATTTTCGTTTTAAGCAGCGTACATTATAGGTGTACATTGTATTTGTCTGCTGGCTATCAGAAATTACACCTTTTAGTACAGCACGTCTTTTGTCCGAACTAATTGCTTTTAATAATTTTTTTTTCATTTTCTTAAGCATAAGGGAAGCACTAAGAAGAGCGAAACTGAAACTGAAATTTTTCAGCGTGATTATTGCCCATATCTATAGTGCTAGACTGGCTCATCAAATGTTACGTAATTATAGGTAAGCATAAGTTCAAGTTAGAATTTACGCCCCCAATTAAAAACTTTATTACATAGAAGTGATCCAATTACCCACAACACTACTGTTCTTGAATGCATGTCGTATGTAATATGTCGTAGCCACATGGTTCCTATAGGTATAGTAGTCAATATCTATAGGTTTCTCAGTAAATAACTGTACACTTTGCTTTGTATACATTACGTGTCAAATAATGACATGGCTTATGTATCGCGATACCGAGTATCGTATTCTGCTGCTGGTGATTGATATTAACAAGTCAGATGTGGCATTGTTTATTCGCCGTAAAAGGAAAAATGTACCAAAAGGAATAAACAAATAAAGCAATATTCTTTTTGTGTCATAAGTATTTTTTTTGTACGCAAATAAAGAGGATGAACAAGTAACACAAATTGTCAATATGGCATATTTATATCTTATATAAACTATTGATTTGTTTTACTGTGTTATCATGTCTACTGGAATAACGGAACTAGTTTAAACTAAATAAGAAAGCATATTGTCAAAAATATAAATTCACAAAATGATTGACAGTACATTATTTATAAAATTGAACTATAAATAACTGTTTTACACAACATCTATTTATTTATATGCGTATATATTGCAAAATATTTAATAATTGTAATTAAGATATGACTGTCTTCTTGCATTCAAAAACTTTGACACTACTGTTATTTAATTTCTTTCAGCTTTTGCACCATAAGTAGAAGTTTTTACTGAAAAATGACATTTGTTCAAAAAAATAATTTAGGTAATCTGTAAGGAGTTTCCCACCTGTTACTCTGCATTTGTTTTCAGGACATAATGTATTGAATATTAGAGTAAAGCTCAAGTTAGAAAACCAAGCAAATGTATATCGGACCAGACAAATAAGCCTACCTATGGATTAGTAGATGTCAGAAGTCACAAGCTAGAAGTCACAAGCGCATAGCACCTCCACCCTTACAAGTTAATGAGATATATTTGCCCTTGAGATTCTCGTACTAAAAATTAGACTACCGTATTCACTCTAATAAGCGCCCATGGGCGCTTATTCAAATTGGAGGTTTTTGGAGGGGGCGCTTATTAGAGAG
>JAQFYC010002397.1:0-25939 GCA_034694165.1 Tomocerus mixtus
ACTTAACCTAGACTAAATTGAATATCAACTTAACCTAGTACTAACATTAACATCAAATTGCTGTCCGATCAGCAACAGTTTGTTTATTCTTTATGTACACAGAGACTAGTCTACTAAATGTCCACAAGGAAGAAGAGACAGAGAGAGCAAACGAAACTAGAAGGGAAAACTGAAGATTCCCATAGGGAAATTCCAGGAGAAAGTAATGGGTCGATTGTGCCACCTTTTATTAAACTTTCTCTTGGTGGATAAACACTTACCTAGATTCCCCTTATACTATTATATAGTAGATACTAATGTTACAGAGTATAATTCGACCAGTAACTATCTTTCTTGGTTTACTCTTTTCTCTAATGCTAGTGCTGCTCTGGTTTGCTCTGATGTGAATTGGTTGTAAGTGTGTACTACATAAGTCTCTATGTGTCGTTAGTCAAGTCTGGCGTGGTCTGATGTGAAGTTGAAACATTACACTGTTCCTTTAACTAAATAGGGACACGAGTCTCTTTCTTCTTTGCTATTGCTAGCCCTTCTTGAGTTACGGCTCATAATAATGAATAGCTAACTGGAGATTTTCAATGAAAACGACTTCGCTTTGTTTCATCGCCTAATTTCAAAGCTCGTATATATTCTGCTCTACATCAATTGTGTACATATAATAGTATAATAGTAAGTAGTATATCTCCATATTAGAAGTTACTATAGTATAGTATATTGCTTATTTATATTATGCTGTTATTATTTTCATTTTGGAAGCTATTTATTTACAAACTAACTAAGTATGAAGAGGGCAACGTAACATGAAACGTAACATAACAACATTGCAACAGTAATTCCCCCCACTCCATGTTATAATACAATTATACGGAACAGGACAAAAAACAAAAGTAATTATGTCGTTACCTATTCGTTTACTTTCTCCCCTCTTACACACTTTTACCAGCTACCTTTGACAAGGAAGTTAAGTTTGTTCCACTTAGTAAGCAGTAGTGTATGCAATTTTAATTTACTTTCCCTTTCTTGGTTCTTTCTCGTTAAGGATGCAATACATATCCTTAATTATGACAAGCTGGGTCAATACTTTGGGATCTTCCGAAAGGATAATTAGAAAATTGTTATGAGCTTATGAAATAATCCTAAAATGTTCACCACAGGTATTAACCTAACTATGTCAGTTTACGTTAAATTATTGCCGAAGATAAATGATCAAGTCAGATGAACCCAGAACTAAATTGCTCAGAACAGCATACCGTGTGTAGTACGGCGGAATAAATTTTATTATGTAACACAATGACCTTTAGGATCGTTGGGGGCAATTGATCATTGCATTATTTATATTCTGATGATAAGAGACTTGGTATGCTCGATCTCGACTCACTGCAGTGCACTATTATTTTTGGATACGGAAAGCATGCTATTAAGTATACGGTTAATATACCGCAGCATACATTTAACGTGATGCCAGAGCCAGAACACTCTACTACTACTGATTACTGCTAGCTAGCTGTGTGTGTATTCTAGATATACTTATGTCTGTACTTTCGAAAAAAATCGTACACAACCTGCATACTAATTATGGAAAGTTTAATCAAAATTTGATTTATTTATTATAATGGGAAAATAAAAACGATTGGACTTACGCTCATTTTTGTATTATAATTTGGAACGTTTACTATTATAGAAGAAAATAAAAGGTCTGGTGAACAGAGAAATGACATAGCAAGACGAATTTTGAATTAAAGTGGCCAATAAATACTATTATAAGTATCACAGAGCCATTGAAAAGGAAGATTGTCGGTACAAGACAGGAGTCAATATTGAAGAAGGGCAGACGTCTAAAATGAGGCGGACTCAGTCTGTAAATCTCATTTAGGTCAATTGAAGTGTGATGAAAACTGTGAAAGAAGTATAAAAGAGAGGAATCAAGGAAATAAATTGAAGTAGCTCTTCTTGGAGAAAGGAAGGAGAAAGCAGTGAGCTGTGCTGAGCTTAGAAAATGTGAAAGAATGTTAGCCATCCGCGCGAAGTGAAACTATTCCAAACCCAACCAGACCAGTCCAGGAGCTAGTTAGGAGCTAACTCTATCTAACTTGCACTTACCCGAAATGAAAGAATATCCGTAGCATACGTACAGAAAGAAAGAAGAAGATGAAAAAGCGGAGTAGTGTGTGATGTGTGTTTATGTGTAGAAAGCGTGGAAATATTGTATCTGACTCAAGTGTAACTAAAGGAAGATAATATTAGAAATTCCTGTGTACTGCGACTGCAGGCACAAACATCCCACATTATATCATTCAACAGAAGGACACCTCCTAAAACCCAAAAACTAAGAATGAATCTACATTTTTTGCAAACAGTTTCGTACATACTTCTGTCAACAATTCTAAAAAATTAAAAATTGGCTTTGACTAATGAATCTTAATGTAAATATAAAGTAATTATTAATTGCAGCTAAAACGTAGCTGTTTTATATTACTAATCCTAGCTTTGGCTTTCAGGAGGGGTCATGATTTTGGCTGCTCGTTGCTGCTATGTATGTACATACTACTAGAGAAAAGAAACTTACTCTTCATCGAGGCTTTTCTTTTTCTTCCTTTTCATAGCTACTTATGTGCTTATCGTTAGTTCTTCTTAGTTCTTAAGTTTACGTTATGTTGTGTTAGTTCAATCCTAGCGTAAGTTAAACTTATACTCGACTGTATTACATTGCGTTGGGATAGCAAGGTAATGTGTTATGGTTTTGTTTCGCTTGGTTTCCTTCGGTCACGTCTTGTCTGTATATACATACCAGTATGCGTAGGTATTTACTATATTGACTATAAGACTTTCTACTATAAGTATAGTACATACAATTTCTGTTAAGAGTATTGTTGTCGTGTAAAGTCTAGACTTTGGCTTAAGGTTTGTAGATTTATGCCGCGTGGTCTTTAAACTTCCACAAGTAATAATAATGATATGCTTTCTCTCTCTTGCACAAGCTATCAGTGTGACAGTGCTGGTACCATACAGCTATGCTGCCGTCTTCTTACGTTAGTGTTCTATGAATGTAATACTTATTTTACTTACTTCTTACCATACATAAACCACCGCAGCACACCACAAGTAGTTTGTCTTTATATTCTTGCAAAGCAAGTAATAAACTTGTCTTGGGTGAGTAACTATTGGAAGAGAAATGTAAATTACAAAGTGAAGTAGAGGAAAGTAAGAAAAGTAGTAAAGAGACAAGACCAGTAAGACAGTGGCCCAAGCCAAAGCCAAAGCCAACGCCAAGCGAAAGAGACGAAGTGAGGCAAATTCGTGTCACAGAAGGAAGACGCAAACAATTATTAGGTTAGCAAAGCAACCAAGGCTAGACTAAGTGTTTAGGCTAGACAAGTCTGCATATATCTACTATATCATATAGGAAATTCTCCTTCTGCTAAGGTACGAGTAGTATGTGGAGTACTTACTAATGTATTTTGAGTGTCATTCAATGTAAAGAGCTCCTGCTTCCACTGAAGATGTTTTCTTAACGATTTACTATGCACTATATGATATTTTCTTTCTTTAGTTCTTTCAGACGTATAAAGATATACAGCGCGGACTATACAGATTCTAGTTTAATACATATACCTGCAACTAATACTGTACATTAATATACATTAGAAGTTTATTCTTCGTATAATAGAGAGTTTTAAAGAAAAGGAACAAGTAAAAGTGTCATATAAGAAGAGCATTATAGTTATAAAAGAGTAAATCTTGATGTTATGCGATGGTGCAATGGAATGCAATGGTTTGTCTTGCCCTTCCTTGCAGTGTCTTTTTTTGCCCTGGCCTTGCCTATGTAGGTGGTAACAATTTGAAATGTTTTCTTTTATAATGGTTGTGGCATGTTGGAGTGTTGGAAGGATGTGATTCTAATACGGGGATTTGTTTCTCTGTTTCGGTGTGGGGAACGGAACAGCTGTGGACGCTTTTTGGGCCGAGTGCTGATGACATTGTGATCGAGGATGGGATTCGAGAAAATATCTTTCGTGACAGATTGTCTCACTATCCGCTTTTGTTTGGTGTCGCCAGAGCAGAGATGCTTCACGCTATCAGTGACCACGATGCACTTTTTGGCATGGAGATCGAGAAGAGACGAGAAGTGCTCAAGCGTTTTATCGACAGCTACTTTAGGTACGTGACGTGAGGTGATATGGTGGGAACAAACTTTATTCTAGTAGTTAAGCTACCTGCTATACAATACAATAACACAGAAGTCATACAATTTCAGACGTGACAGACATATTCTTAGTGCTAAGTACTATCCTCTACACGTGCCATAATTCTGACGATATGGCACAACAATGCAAAAACGTTATTTTTCCTAAGCAAATGAATATAATGTATGAATTATCTTAAAACTTGCAAAGATTTTTGTTCTCATAAAGTGTAACTACATCTGTCACTGTACAGAACAGTAGCGTTCAATATATTCTGGAGTGCCCTAAATCCCTTGTATTGTAGGACAACTGTTTTAACTAAAATTATGTAAAACAAGGCACTCCAATACAATGCGATGGAAAATTGTTGCCATTTGTGAAGACACGCACAATTTTATGAACATTTCGAAACTCTATCTAAAATATTTACGATATAAAAAAGAATACAGAATAAATCTGTAAATCTTAAGATAGCAATTTGTATGGAGACAGCAGGAGAAAGTTAACCCCTTGATTTACGTATGATTCTTGAATTTTGAAACGTGGTGTGTGTAAAATATCCAATCGTAGACACCACCATACATAAAGTAGGGAAGCCAATTAAAACTCGAAATGATGATTGAAAATGGACATAAAACAATACAAAACATCCTGCCTGCCATGCCACAGTTACTGTTTAAGATTTGCACGGAAACTCTTGATCAACTGGATTACTAAGGAAATTCGCACATAAAATGTATATTGTTTCCTATTCTCCGTTGAACACACCCCAGAAGAATAGGGTTATAGACTGCTAGGAGCACGTATTCATTCACAGTAAGTAGGCATACGTAAATGCATTTCAGAAATGTTAGGTGCTTGGTTTAGAAGTGTAAAATAGAATTTTATGTTGTTGCTATTACTATTACTAGTATCTCGTGAAAATGATGTGAGTTTAATGTTTAATTCCTCCGTTTCATTTCAGTGTCCACCGTCATGAAATTCTGGCGGCAGCCCTCCACGAGTACACAGACTGGGAAAGACCGGTGCAACATCCGTCCAGCGTTCGCGATGAAACTTTAGACGCTCTTGCTGATGCTTTGGTAAGTTTTAATGTTTCCTGCATTACGCTGCTAGTCCTACATCCTCCTACATAAATACATATTGTACAATAGCTTTGGTATGTAGTAATAGTTAGTATACGATTCTTGTGTACAAATCGTAATGTTGCGTTGAGTTGAGTTGAGCCTAAGCTGAGCCATGACATGCCACTATAGGATTTACTATTTAGGCTTTTATTACGAATGAAGGAACTGTTCCTTGCCTACAAACTCTAACACTACACGAAACTCCACTTGGTCGAGATAACTTTATTGTGCCATAATAGCATTGTTTATTATTAGAATGGGAAGCTAACGATAAGCTTAAAACTTCATCTTGACACGACACGACATATAAATACAGCTTCAAATGAAAGTCAGCTTTAACTTAGAGAGCGAAAGCAAAGGGAAGGATTGAGAAAAATTATTGTCGTTTGTCGTCAGTCGTAACTTCTAGCTCTAATGTAATGTCTACATAAAACAACAACACAACAGCAACACTACTCTACTCTACTGTTGTATTGTAGTATACTAACGCAAAGCACAGATTGCGAAAGAATTACAGCAACGCTATTCTACTCAAGTAAACTCAACTCAAGGCAGACTCAAAGACTCGAACTACTTCCTTTTATTGTGCATACTCACATTCAATCCCACTTTTCTTGATTAGATCGGAAAAGAAATTCAGGGGGTGGGTTCCCATTGGCAAATCGCAGCTCTATATTTAAAACAGCTTTGCATAATATCTGTTCCTTAGCTTTTATATTACCTCCTTTTCGCTTCCTTAGGGTAATAGCAGTAATAAATACGTACTTTACCAATACTTTTAGTAATAGCATAGAAATACCACACAAAACCACACCACAAAACACACCCAAAGCTATAACATACCTTAGTTATCCTCTTTTTACTGCTAAAACAAACGGCTTCAGCTGTTAAGCTAACAAATAAATAATACTACATACCAACATTGAGGTATTTAGCATTGGTAAACATCCTTTCTTTTAGTGTGCCAATAGGTATCCATTCTTCTGATCTATCTGGAAACTCTAAAAGTCTAAACTGCACTGGAGAAAGCTTTTATAGAAAATGGAAGTCTTAATGGTGATAAAAATGGAACGCAAAATTGTATTGAATGGAGCATCGATTTAGGCCAAATTCATAGCTTTAGTAAAGCTGTGCTAATAAGGAATAGTATCTTATTGTTAGTTGATGGAAAATGAAGATTACTTTATATAATCAGTGTTTGCATAATCTCAACTTTTACTCATTACAGGTAGTTGCCCCTTTAAGCAAAGTTGGTAGCCTACATTCGCAATCCAATCCGAATTCTTTCTTTTATCTTCACGAGTACCAATCCAGAGTTTCAGACTACCAGCAGGTAAAACCGTTTTAAATATAATTAAATTAATACGTTATCTAAAACATAACCTATACGAATTTGATTCTTTTGTTTTGTAACACTATAGAATAACTATTAAGTATCTTAAATGTCTCTGGCGTATATTTAATATACTACTTTACTTTACTTTTGGATGTCCTTATAAAAGTTTTATTAGTACATACAACGTACAAAGGGATCCGTATACCTATTTAATTGGTTTAAAAAATATTAATTTGGAAGATTTGTTAATGTTGATCGGCTATTTAGGCACATTGTTTGTTCAATTATTTGTAGGAGAAAAATTCTGGTATAAGATGTACAGTAAATGGCCTAAACGTGTGAAATTATAATAATATTATTTGTACTATATTATGTAGGGAATTCTAAAGTGTGATTTGATTTTAATCTGTTTGGTTTTCGTTTGTAATGTCGTGTCGTGACTGACAATCTGAACACGGGATCTGATGTGCTCACTTGACGACATGACGCCATAAATAACTTGACTGACATGGACGTACGTGAGTGCAGAGACTGGGCTGCGTTCACGGAGAAGACGTAATGTACGTTTTTGGAGTGCCGCTTTATTTTTATGGGAATGAGCAAAGCAGTACTAACAGTAACGGCTACGGCTACGGCCGACAGCTTCCAGAATCCGAAGATGCACATCCACACTCAGCAGGCGGAGGAGGAGGAGAGTCCTCAACCCAGAACAGAGATGTTCCAGGGAGAAAGTTGTTGTTGGGATTTTTCAGTGGGAATTTCACTCGCAATGAAGTGCAACTGTCGCAAATGGTTATGCTTCTGTGGACGAATTTCATCCGAACTGGGTTAGCTCACTTATAAGTATCATATCACATCAACTCACATCACATCCCGTCATCCTCATCTAGTCCAGCTCTCTATAATCCCTTCATACGATAGAAGTAGACGTACAAATAAATATTTTGAAGTGTAGCATTACTTGCGTTACGTTATGTCATAGTCATTGCCTCCCTCCTGCTAAGCTAGTTTATATTTTATATAAACGTATTTTCTCAATTCACTCACTCGGGAGTTACAAAAAATGACAATGTAGCCCAACCCTCGAGTTATTAGAGACCAGGGAATTAATTAAGTGTGTCTAAAATCAATCGACGAGGACTGATAAGTAAAAGGAACCCTATACGGTTTAATTTATTACTTTTTATGAAAGAGAATTATCTGAATACCAAAAGATTATCTGTTTATTCCCCAGAATTTGAATGAACTATGTGTCTACTGGAGTTTCATTACATAAGTAGTAAAGTTTTAGCTTTAGAATGCTAAGTGTACCCTTATAATGGGATTTATTTGAGACCATTGGATTATTTAAGCCCTGGAATTAATTGAAAAAGCACGGTACTCACGCTTACACGCCTACTCCGTACACATAACATAATATCAATGATATATTTATTATTGGGGTTGTCTTGTCAGCTCGCCTTCTCTCTTCTTCCTTCCTCTTCCTACCATGCCATGCCATGTCACGACAATTTTCGTTGGATTAGCTTAGCAATATCCGCACTAGCTGGCTGGGCAAGCAAACAGCGTAAGCGAAACATAACAATTGTGGACTACATGTATGTACATTATTTGTTAGATTGCTTCATGTGTATGTATGTATTACTATGTACATACATAATATTTATATATCCACTTGAGTTGAGTTTGAGCTCAGCTGAATTTCATATCCGTTGTTGTTGACATGAACGGACATTGGACAGAGAAACATAAGACATAAGCCATCCGAATCTTCTTTTAGTCCATTTTATTCCTTCATAACTAATATCAGCTATATTATGTTATTGTTACTTTCTTATGTACATACATCAACTCATTGTTCTTTATATTGGCAATTGTATGTAAGTTGGCATTGCTTTTATGTTACTACATACGTATTATGTAATGTAGAGAATTTTATTAGGAACATATAGCATCTATATTAAAGGATGCCATGCCATATCACATTACATTGTATGTCAGTCAGCAGCGTAACAAAGAGAAACTGCCTTTCGTCCCATTTCATAACAAATAAAATTGTGCCCTACTCCTACCCTAGTACAACAAAGCTATGTAAACATGTTGCAGGATTATGCATTTCTAGACAATGTGCACACTACCTATGCACTTTGGATATCCTTTTTAGTTTTGAATACACATTATACTAGAAGACTGTCAAATTCTTTTGTATTTCGGTTGGTACTTTAATAAGCCGAATGGGGTTTGGAGATTGATAAGTTGAAAAACACTTAGGAACTAAGTTCCTAGATTAGTTTTATTAAATTCAATGTACAGATTTTTGCAGAAAGACAAAATCAAATGTATTTGCCAATCAAAATCTTTAAACTGCCTAGTCAGTCAGTTATTGTCTATAAACAAATCTCCAGTAACATGAACTAATATACTTACTTATGTAGTTTGTATGTATTATCAACGTTATTCCTATAGTTTAGACTATAAAGAAAGAGCAATGATGCACATAAAGTCCTTTGACTGTCTCTGCTATCAAAAATTATAATATTATTGCATTACTTTACGTTTCGTTTCCTTGCATTAAACAATATTGCATTGAATTACGTGATATTTTCGGCGTGTTCCCTCACAAATATGAATTCCTGTGTGTGATGAGCTTTGCAATATTAAGTACCTGCCTACACAGTACTGTAGGCGTAGAGTGAGGGATCCCTAGCCATACAAACAGACTCGGAGTATGAGTTTGATAGCCGACTATTCTTGTATGACACGAGCATAAATTATTTGCCTTCGTCAGAAAAGGCAAAGCTCACGAATTAATTATGAAGTCTGTCATGTCCTCCATTTTATTTTAATCCGTGTCTCTTTTGTCTCGCCTTCCTTAAATGTCTGTCTATCTGTCTTCCTCTGGCTGGCTGCGGTAAACTATTTATTTACTTGGACTTGGACTATTGTAGTGCTCCACAGTACTAAGTCCTGAAACTAAACTGGGGTCTTGGCTTGGAATTTCATAGTCTAAGAAGGGAAAAGAGTACTGAACTGAAGGAACAAGCTGAACAGACGGATAGTCGCATTTATATAAATATTAAATTAATAAATGCCAGGCCAGTTGAAGAAGTGAAGTAAGCAAGTCGGTCTAGGCCTTTCCCTTTCTTAAGTTCAGTACAATTCAGTTCAATTTTGAGTCGGAATGCTTTTACTAGAAGAAGATACGTGGGATGATGCTTGGAAGTTGGAATAGTCCTTGTCTCCATGTAGCATAGTCATTTTACATATTCGCACAAATAGCCAAAACCAAATTTTACTTCCTCTTCCTCCTCTTCGCCACGGTTCTGCTGCTTCTGATGCGGACTTACACTACAGTACACGTTCAGTTCAACGTCCAACGGCAGTAGCTGCTTTTGGTCTTTCAGACTATGTAGAATCTCACTTTATCAGTATGCAAGAGCCATTTTTAATGTATTGTGTATATTAGTCTTCAGGGTTATCGAATTGTCTTGAGGGAGCCATTTCTTTATATCCTTTGAATTTAACGAATTTCTCATAACCATGAATGCCTAATGTAACTCTATTTACTTACATTGCATTGTAGGCATCCTGTCAACGCCCAATTCATCACATACTGCATATTTCCCTTCTAATATCTAACTCTATGTTCTCCCCTTCTTAAGTCTTACAAATACCATCAAAAGATATGAGATTATGGAGTAAACAATTACATACTTAGGGTTATTCATATCTTATTATGAACAAACCTTATATATAATGCAAATATAATGCAATAAGCTTTAGAATATTAAACAGTCTAACTGTAAGCAACGCTAGCTATACTGCAGTAGTTTATGTAATGCGATTAAAATACATTATCTTAGTTAGTGTAAGTCTTTATAAATAGTTTTCACTACCAAAGTAAAATGGAATGGGTGAAAACGACTACTTTAGATAGTTTATATTTAATGCCTAAGAATGAAAAATCCTGGTGACCAAACCCAAAATACTATTTTACATACTTATTATGTATCGCTCGCCGCTTCTAACATTACATATTAGAAGAACAAGACCGGGTGTACGTGTGTTTCAATTCCATCAATCTTTTTTGAAATATAAAATTTTTTTCTAGAGGATATGACCCGTAACCCGGTGACCCGTAATTTGGACTTAAAAAGCGATTAAGTCCACCTTAATGTAATTATTTACTTTAAGAAACACTCCAAGCCTGCATCTCTATAATATTTTTGTAAAATGCAAGTAGTAATGTGAATATGTGCACTATAGGTGGATAGAAAGATTTTTTTTAAAGTCTAGGTACGAAAAGCAGTGAAAGGAAAGTTGAAAGTAAGTTAGTTAGTTAGTAGAGGAGTTAGGAAGTAAGATGAAAGTATTGGTGAAAGTTTCTGTTAGGTTACGAGAATACCTAGTTAAGCTAGTTAGTTAAAATACGGAAGTGGTACGCAGTTGGGTGCTACTACTGCATAATACATAGGAGAAAATTATATTATGGTATTTATGCATCTGAATTATGCCGTAAGAACAACTAAGCTACGTAGCTATCTAGCTTTTAAGACTAATCCTGCGAATTAAGTAAAGCCTATCTACATATAATTGTTATACACAGCTACCAGAGTCATTGTAGCCTTAACTGTGCCATTGATGCCTATGTATGGACACTGGATGGTAGGTGTACATTATGTATTTACATTATAAGAAATTTTATGGTTATGATATGGTTTTGGGAAGTATTCCTTACACTGTATATGTATATATCATAGACACTTAAACCGGAAGAACAGAGGAATTATATATTTCAGGCGAATATTTTTCCTCTTCTTGGCAATTATTCACTAAATCCTTCATCCGCCTGCTGGCTGTAATTAAGTTTGCAATAAATTTATTGCAGGAATCCAAACGCAGAGACTATGGAGCAGGACGAGGCCCACCACTTAGAGAAGGAGATTAATCTCAGTGGCATCGGCGGTAATCGATTATTCAGCGATAAGCTGCTTAAGCCGAAAATGATAGAATGGCCCGCGTACGACCATCTGTTCAAGAAATATTTCACTATAGGCAAGTCCCATTTAAATCTTCCAATTTATATCATCTCTCTATGTATTATTTATGGTGTTCTTAATAATGATATATCTCTAACATGAACATGATATCTCCTAATGCGTAATAGATCTGAATCAGCTTTACTCTAGTCATAATAGATTATGAAGTAGACCTTTAATATTCTTCTAGTTTATTGCGAATTCTTAGCCAAAATATTTTTTCTATTATTTGTAGATCTACATTACGTTTCTATTGTTGCATGGATGTATTGATAAAATATATTTATTGAACTGGATGAGCATTATTAGGTATGTTTGTAGAGCATGCATTATGCATGTACGTCAGCCGACTCTTTTTTACATCTCTCAAAAAGCGTAAACAAGGAGATTGAATTATACACGACATGTAGTTATGCTATGTATAATATTATGTAATCTTGCATAGCAAAGGAACACAATTTACGTTTACATTTTATAATTTGTACTATTTAAATCGGCATTTTGGTAAGCATGTTATATGCGCTTGCTATTTTTAATAAGACGATGAATCTGCATACAATACAATAGTAGAAGTTAACCAGATACGCTCTACCGTACATATTAAGGTGTAATTTCACTTAATTCGTTTTGGAACAAGAAAATATTTTCAAGTTCTACTATATATTATTCTAGTTTGTAAATAGGGAGTAACAGAAAAGACGATTTGTATTGCGCATCTGATCTTCTACTTATTAGGCACTTCTTGTGTATTCTGTGATTAAGTGATTATTTAAACTGAACCTTAATGAATTCATTATTAAGCAGATTTAGCAGATATTTATAGCAGCTTTGTGTTTCTGTAGGATAGTCTCCATATTTAAGGCAATTAAATGCACTAGGTAGTGGTTGCAATTTATAAGACTCAATTTATTAGCTACCTATACCAAGAACGACCTATTAGAGAAAGGCAATTAAGGAAAGTGTCTCATCTCGTGTTTTAATTCTACAGACTTAAAACCTAAAATAAAGCAACACTACCGGGCCCACAAACTGTCATTCTGGCTTCACCTTGTGCCCGACCTGCAGAAAAACGCTTATGGCTCTTCCCTAACCCACCATTTAGTGAATTCAAGCGCATTCCCACCGAAAGCTCCGAAAATAGCTACTGTGACAATGGCCCCTCCGCGTTCTGGTCTTGTGATGTTTCCTCCAGCAGGGGCTAATGCAACATCTCCGTCTTTATCCACTATTCAGATGCTAGGCTCACCGTTTTGGACTCACGAAGCGGAATCTGACAGTGGGCAATATCCCCAAGGTAATTATTAACTCAATATTTCCCCTATCTACTTACAGTTACAGTTTACAGTATACCTATATAAACATAAGCACGCTGTAAAGCACAAAATGAGACCTGGAGGAAGTACAGACGCTTTCTTGCTTTAATAATTAATGTAGTTTCATTTTCATCGATCCCCTCTTATCTCGGTCGGTTTGAATAGTTAATTTCCCAATGCATGAACCTATGCTTAAGTATGTATATCAGTTATTAGATAATCGTGTGACTTGAATATTGAATCTGAATGTGCACTTCTGACTCAAGGAGGAGGTGGAGAAAAGCAGCAGCCACCGCCTTTGCCACCGGAAGAATCGGATGGTTTCCAAGTGTATTCCACAGCCCTGTCTGTTACAATTGCCATCGGGTGCTCCCTCCTAGTGCTAAACCTTTTGATATTTGCCACATTTTACTACCAAAGAGACAGACGCCCAATTTCTGGCTCTTTGTCACACTCACACCTTAATCGAAGTAATCGGGAGCTTGGAGGCTCGACACGTCTTTATTCTTCCAGTCAGAGGAGCTATAATAGCACTAATGGAGATTATGAGACATCGGCCATGGTTCGCAGGGCAGAGAATGGGCAAATACTTCAGTTTGCTACGGCCACTAATAGCAATGCACAAGGAGGTTCCAGTTCCGACGATTTCGGCTTCACTTCCCCAGTACTAACAACCAAGGCGCTTGGACAGAGAAAGACTAATAGTGCTAATAATTATTCGCTGGCGGAGGATGAGATGAGAGTTTGAAAACAGATGAAGGCTCTTTCTCTTCAGATCTTGTCGTGTCTGGAAAATGGCTCAATGTCTACTTTATAATCTCTGCATATATAAACTGCTACCAACCACGCATCCTCGGCGTGGCCTGTCCTGTCATCTTCTCCCAAATTGCTTTCTTGTGTTTTGTCCTACAATTTTGAATGTGAGGAATGTGTCCAACTGTGATAATATTTGTGTACTCATCCACAAACTCATTACATTAGGTACTATAGTATACTACCACTACGACAACCTACAAGTATGTACATAGCTATAGGAAATATGTAGTTCTCTGTCTATTCTGATGCTTGTATAGAGAGCATCTCTAATCTAGATTCAAATTAGTCTGGAGAAGATAGGTGCTTGTCTTGATAAGTGCCTTCAATATCACCTATATCTAAAATTACATGAAATAAAATTATAATGTACCGTACCTATTTAGACAATGTTTCCATTGTCTTCGAATTCTGAGCATATAGGGATATCTTCAGCTTCCGCTTAACTGTATTAGATATTCTGTAATATACCTAATAATAGTAGGTCTAACATTATTCTGGAAACTTTGTATATTAATAACATAATTGTACTACTGACAGAGACAGACAGAAACACAACTGCTTGTCGTACAATTAATATAACAAGCAGGCAGATTCATTAGGGTTTTTTGTTTAAGAGTCCGTAGTTGTATTTGTAATCAGGAAAAAATTAAAATGTGATCTGTTAATTATTAATTATTAGTGATTGAATTCTAATTGTAAGTATTATAAGTGTTAAGTTAACCTTTGTTAGTCTTTTTTGTGTGTGTAGTTTGTGTATTGTACATAAGTACTACATAGTATTATTGTAAATACGTTATACACACAGCCAGTAGATGGACTGTATGAATTTGCAGAGAATAAACCAAAGCTGTGAATATCTTTAATGTTCTTTTTATTGTACGTTTTCATTTATTGTAAAAAGTTGTTATTTATAAATGTACTCTCAATTTACTGGGAAGTATATTAATATTTGCCATCATTTTTCGATTCCGGAACCAAGCAAAAGCTTTCAACCTACCTTAGTCATCATAATATCTCATTCTATCATATCCCATCATATTTCAATGTAGTAGGGTAGTAGTACCACAACCGTCAGAGCATGTTGTGTCATTAAAAGCATCCAGAGAGAATTACATACGTAAAGATAATATAAAACTGATTCAATTATGGAATATAATTATATGATGGTACGCATTTTTATTCGTATCACGAAAGAGAAAATAATTTTATATTTATCGTGTATCTCTTATATGATGTATTCCATTAAATTGTAACTGGTAGGTAATTTGAAATGAAAATCGGCTGGAGCTCTGAAACTAATCTCAATCTAACACAGCCAAGGAAGAAAATAACAAGTTGCTTTGATTCTCCTGTTAGTTAGTATTGAGTGAATCAATATTTTCCAATCTTATCCAATTCACATCTACATCCAAGTTTTCCTCCGTATGTGCTTTCTGTAAAGTAATCCGTTGGCGTTACGAAAAAAGCTCAACAGTTTTTCTCTACATAACAGTACAATACAGTTAGTGGGGATATTTATGTAGACAAACAGATAGCAATAGTAAAAGCACTAAGGAGAAAGCAGGGTAGCAGACAATGCAATGTGTGAAATTCCCACGGCTCCTGGCCAGGCTTCGTGTCCCGACTTTCTCTAATATATGAAGAAGCCAAGCAGAGGAAAGCAATTGCAATAAAATCATAATCTAAGGTTATTTCTGTCGAAGGTAAGCACCTAAGTTAGTTATAAGTACAAGAGAAAGCAGGAGTAACACTAACACTAAAGTAAGTAATATGAAAAGAAACTACATTACATAACTGCCATTATTTTAGTAACTATACGGAGAAAGGAACATTCAACTGATGCGATAGTTAATCCATCGAGGCGAACTTAGGTTCTCCCTCCCTCGTCTCTTTCCTTTTCTACTTATATTGTGATACTTTTCCTTCTATGTATCACCCTCTAGCTTAACTCCTTTCCTTACATCTTCGCTTCTGTTAAAGAGAAATGAAAGAGTGTTAGAATAAGAGTTAGTTTTCGTCTTTAGTGTTCCAGCTACTTTTCTCAATTAGTATTGCTGCTACGTGAGATGAAAATTAAAGCAGAAAAGCAATTATCTTTTTAGATGTCTCATTTATGGCCAGTCCTAGTGGCAACTTCAATCCGACCTTCTCTGATGTAACTTAAACAGTCTTAAATGTAAAATCGAACTTTTTAGATGACAGACGGTATTGTTTTAGTTAGTATTGCACCTGGGAGATGAAGAGAGGTCAGATTGTTTGATCTGGACAACCTACAGAACTTTTCCTCCGTCTTTAAGGTACGTGGTAAGAACAGAATTACTTATGTGTACACTCTTTTATTATTCTCCAACTTTGCTCTTGGAAATCGTAACAGAAAACAGCTTATATTAGTATGATGACAATATTGGAGACTGAAATAGAACTTATGTGTTTCAGAAATTGAGTTTAGACTTTTTAACCCCAATTTGGGGGTATAATTTTACTAAAATTAAATCAATCAAGTCTAAATATCCTTTCATTTATTTTTTCATGTAACGACTTGGGTAGCAATTTGATTTCATGATTAATGATGTCTGCATGAGTCATGACTACAGTCAGGGATTACTTTAAATGGTTTGCTTTTGGTTTTAATGTAATAAGTATTAACAAGCAAGTAGATTCATAATTAAACTTTGTAACATAAGGCATAAGGATGAAGTCAAGTGGATCTTACAAGCATGTATTCCGTGAAAGTCAACCTTAAGTAACTAAACCGAGTTTTAGTGCTTAATTCAAAATATTGTTACTTTAGCTTGAGTACAGCGTTCATAATGCGAAAAGTTTACAAGTTTAGACAATAATACCAAGTATGATGTGTATAGTACATATACTATAGACATTTATTTGTCTACTACTACTACTACTACTACCCGCACTTACTTACATAACTGGTATAATCCGAAAATAATTGCAATCCAGTTGCTTATAATTATAAGAGGTAACTAAATATCATTGAAATATTAGCAACTGTTTTTAAGAATATACTATAGAAATTCTTGTAACATAACTTATGTTTTAGACCATGTAAGTGAGGTTTAAACAATCGAAAGCCTTGTTATTTATGATAAGTCAAGCTTGCATAAGTGGGTATTTGTATTAGTATTTATGTAAGCACATCATTATCAAACACTGCATTAGAATAGTCAGGGTCGTTGGCAAGCACTCCACAATCCACAATGATTGAAGTCGTTCTATGAATTAGATTTTAGATAAGTAGACATCTTCTTACTCGGCCAGGCTAATTTGCCCACCCCTTCCCACCCCGCCCACCTCATTCAGGGTAAACGAAATATTCTGACACCCCAGGGATGAGGGTGGGCGCCCACTTTTATATATACAAATATATTGCGCCCATACCTATATATTTCGCCCACCAATATATATAGCGCCCACCCTGCCCACCACTACGTGTACATGTATATATAGCCTGGCTGGGTGGATGCAATGTATTGGGGGTGGGCACGATGCATTGGAGTGGGTGGCAGGGGTGGGCCCAATGTATTGGAGTGGACGAAATGTGTCGGGGTGAGCGCAATTTATTGAGTTAGCGGGGGTGGGCGCTATATACATGTATATATAGGCGCGGGTGGGCAAAATATACATGTGTAAGTAGGGATGAGCGCCCTCCCCATGTTTCTAGTGGTGCTGAAGTGTAATTTTCTCGACCCTGGCCCTGTACGGGGGTGGGTTGGGTGGGCAAGTTAGTCTAGCCGCCTACTTATTTCTTTGACACGAAAAGTTGTAATTCTACTATTCATTTTGCTATTTTATTATACTGTTTTCATTATAGTGATGAAACTAACTGCAAGCAAGTTAAATAAGATGATCCTTGTTTAGGTTACTTTTAAGTATTTTTGTTTTTCGAAACAATAAAATTTTGCTGTGATATACCGACTTATACCAAATACAATAGTGCAGGTTATATTGTAACCCCAACTATTTGCTTATTATCCGTAATGAACATTTAGTCATTTTTGCTTTGAAAATTCTACTCTGCTAATTGACAATTAGTAATTGTAACTAATTTTAATTGGATGCTCTAAGTATCAAACGTAGAACTTCTGTCCTGTAAATAAAATGTGTAGCTAGAAAGCTTTGTTTAACTTAGCTATTGATGTAAACATACGGGGATGGGATATGGATATGAGATGTTAAATTACTATGATTTACACGCAAGAAGATGAGAAGATTCTATGAGATGTGATATTGAAAACTGGTTTGACAAAAGTAATTTCAAATGTATATTAATGATAGCAACCTGTCAACAGCAATCAGTCGATGTGTGAAGCACAATGCATTTCTTCAAGCAATCAAAGTGGCTTTATTGAGCACAACCATTTGTACATACTTATATGGTTATTGGGAAAACTGTTGCATTTAATTACATGAAGAAGTAGATAGTGAGAGGACAAAACTACTACCTACTTTAGTTTTGCCCTAATCATCATATCTTCGTTCATGTAAATAGTCAGGAGACAAATGCCATCTTACTATGCCCTCTTACCTGTGTTGCTTATGCTTCTAAGATATAAGCCTATATTCCCTATGCTTCCGATTCATCCAGCCGATTCCATAGATAAGGAATCCTGGACAAGACAGTTACGCTACAACAGGACTCATGGACACATCTATTTATTTGATTATTAATATTTTTGTGTTTCAAGTTCCCATTTAATTACCTTTAAATTCCAGTTTACAATTATTGATTCACTAATTCATTTCTTTCAAGCAATACTAAATGCAATAAACTCTACCTACAGAAATTATTGTATTGCAAACATTTAGATTTCCGTCAATTTATTTATTGCACTAAGAAATAGATAGAAATAACTACCTAAATATATACATCTACATCACATCAGCAGCATTTAGTTAGGAGAAGCATTTTAATTAGTGTTTCAGAATAGTGAACTACGTAAGTACATGTATGCAAGTGTCGTTTTGGAATAAATATGGTGTTATTTCTGATGATATCCTGCAAATTAGGATTTAAATAATTTTATGTCATCACTGACTTATATCAGAGTAATTGAATTAACAGGTAAAAGGAAGATATTTTTTATTACTTATTGTATAAATTATTATAATTAACAACATTACAATTACTGAATACACAGTCGAACGAGAAATGCTTACTTAATATCCTCGATTTGTTGGTATACAGATAATTAAGTTCGTTTGATTCGCTATAGTGTTCTACACGTACTACAGTTGTCACAAATCAGTCTTTTTGTCAAATATTATCTTCCGCAAGAGAGTGGAAACAATCTGTGGCATTTGTTTTACTTTCTTCTTGCATTCATCTCGGGTTTGCTTGCAACATTTGTCTGGACATTTACAAACTGTAGCTACTCCCACCTATTAATCACATCACATTATAAGCATAACTATAAATCAGTTCCTTTCCAGTAATCATTCATACAAGCACATGATTAAGACTTACATTCATGGAAGCCTCAGTCAAGACGGATAAGAGATCTTTTGGTTTGGCTGAAGTGTCTGTATGCACGCACTTTGACAAAGCATGGCAAACAGATTGAACGAATGAAGAACCGCTTGTTGACATCACTAAAGATGTATAATCTAATAATGTAATCATATACATAGTAAAAATAACATGAAGTTGAAATATATGCATGAAATAACATGCAGTAATTATAGTATATACTATGTAATGAGATGAACTGCAGTATATTGCAAACCTTCCACGGAACTGAAGACAATTAAAAAGTCAGCATCAGGAGGAAGGGAGTAAGTCAAACTACCCGTATCTGGCTCTACGCATGGTCTTGGCAAAGGTGTCCCTGGATCATCTCTGTTGCCTCTACATGCCTACACAAGTAAGATACAATATAATAATCGATTATGAAAAATATTTAATCTTTTGTACCGTAATAATAATCATCGAAACCAAAACATTCATATTTTCATTATAAAACATTATTAAACATATAAACCTGAATTAAAAGTATTTTTGGTTTCCCGTTTAAAGTTGGGCAAGACTTTGCTCTAAAAGGGTGCCATAGAAGTTCCTTAGTAAACGCAACACCTTCACTGTCAATTAAATCTCCTTGAGTTCCATGTGTCATGACAGCAACAAGTAAAGCATCATTTTGAGAATGATCTTCTTCGGCAACTGTTTATCAGATGCATAAAATATGATAATTACACTACACAGTAATATTAGAGGTTATTATACCAAATAAGTATGTCAAAATACCTTGTTGTAAAATATCGCGCATTTCAAAAATATTTTTATTGCCATAAGGTCCCCGGACATCAAACCCCAACATTTTTAAGTGAGCTGCCAAGTTCTCTTTGTCAACAATGTATCCAGCTAAGTCTTCCCAGTTTTTTGATGACTAAATTGCAAACGAATGTAAAATTAATTAATATTAATTTTCACATACAGTATATACGTAATTTAATAAATTGCAACACACATTCACTTGCTACTTATTACTAGTATGTGTAAAACATAATTTACCCATTTGTGGCAGTAAAAAATTACGGCCACCCCTCTATTCTTGTGTTTCATATTGTAACATTCTGCATATTTAGTTACTGGCATAGGAGAGTATTCTAATGGAAAAGTCTCAAAATTTCCTTGTGTACTATCGTCACATCGGAAAGGGATGGCATTATCTATGGGCACAAATTGCACCTTGCGCATTAAAGTTGACAGAAACTGAGGAGCCTGTTGAATTCTTTTTGGACATTGGTGAATATCAATGGCTGAACAAGTTAGTTCGCAAAGACAAGCTGTAAAACTCACAGCCACCTGGAAATAAATTCGATAAATTTTTTTGATAAAGATGTAAATAAACATGTAACAAGTACATAGTAATCATAGGTAATATGTTAATTGTATTAGGCAAACGCTTTTTCACTCACCTGGAGTGATACAATAGTCATTAGAGAAAGAAAATCTTCCTTGGGGTACTTACAGAGCATTTGACAAAAACTTTGTATAAACCAAGAACCATTTTGAGGACATTTCCATGATACGGAATCTGGAAAACAGAGCCCCAAGATTTATAATCCATGTATTCACAAGACTTTATTATAATATGCTATAAAATAAATATTTCAAAAATACCATATTACCTTCAGTAGTACTGAAAGCGATGAGGAAATCTGCCATTAAAGGTATTGTGTAAGAAAAACATGCTAAGCTATTATTGTCCATACGAATATCAACGAATGTTCCATTCGTATTATTTCCTCGACAAGCCTGCAGTTAATAAAATTAAGACAACTATTCAACTATTGAACACCTGAACTTACATATTATATCACACTTATCATATATTAAGTAAATTAAGTTGTTTAAGCTTTTACATCTAATATGATTGAATTTGACATTTTAACGGCAAAATTGAATGGGGTAAGAAACTTATGGGATTATCATCACACTACCTGTACTAAAAATAGTTTAGGTTTTCCAGCTAACGAAGGACATTTGTCAGGAGTAAAGTGATTCCATAATTTATCCAGATGATAGCAAGTTCCCTCGCTGTCAGCAAGTTTTCCGTTTTCTCCATGAGTCATAACACAGATAAACAAACAGTCGTTGTGAGTATGGTCCATTTTGCTTACTAAAGGTTTTTTAACAACGTATACGATTCAATTTTCAATGTAATGTTTATAGTATACCATCAGCAGCAATATATGTATGTATGAAATTATAAACATCTTACAGTTACAGAAAGAAAGCATATTTTATTTATACCGTACTTGGAAGCAACTTAAAATATAGACTACTTTAAATGAACTGTATTCCAAGTACATACGTGCATGATTGCATGCATAGGAAATTGGTATCTATTGGGATGAGATAATAATATACTTTATTCCACCTTTAAGTAACTTGGAGATGTATACAGTATACATACACAATACGTACACATGTGCACATATTAAAATATTATATTGCAAACCTTTAGCAAGTAGCTTATTAATTTTTTCTAATGTGAGGTTATTATGGATCGTAACATCCTCTTTTTTAAATCCAAGCCAACACAGACAGATTTGTAAGTTCTCCGCATCCTTATTTGACCCTTCTCTAGGGGGATATGGTGTTCTTTTCCCTCCCATAACTGCTTTCTTCTTCTATAAGTGATACATTTATGGACAGTTAGTTTAGACTGCATAAGGGCAAACTGAAGCGAACTGTTAGTTTAATGTTCACATTTTTTATAAATAAATAGTTAATAGGTAAGGTGATGAAATGATTAAAAAAATTGCAAAAAATATAATATAAGCACATCGTACCCAATTGTTGTGATTAAAAATGAGAGCGATCCCTCGGCTTTTGTGGTTCATGTTGTAATATTTTCCCAGTTTTGGAGTATGGAGTTGAATGCCTGCCTTTTTTGGTGGTGTCCACTCACTATTACTGGCTGAAGAATCCGGCGAACTAAGTAAAAGTATATTATTACATAAAATTGTGATTTAATTCATTTATATTTATCTAAATTGCATAGGTACATCTGTAGGTAATACACATTGTTCTAGCTAGAATACTTCACTAAAATTGAATGAAGACCATTTTTAGTTAACTTTAAATCCATAAGCAATATAGTCTAATTAAACGCATAAAAGTAGTACCCATGTTAATTCTGGTAAGTGCATTAAGAAAAGTTTGTGCAATTTGTCAAAAACTCATTGAAGGGTTGAAATAAATTGAACTGATTAAATCTTAATATATGGGTATATTAAATGTTAATAAATTAAATTAATAGTATAGAATTAATTTGTTATAAAATTGGATTTCACAAGGAAACATTTCATTGTATTTATTTCAGAAATGTTTTCCTTATTGGTGCCGCTAACAGTAGGCAAGGTAGGCAATTGCCTACCTGACATTTGGGATGTTTACACTACTAGTGACTGATGGCTAGATAAAATAAAGTTTCAAATTGTCAATTTCATAAGCAACAATGAGGCTAGTATTATGCCATAACTGTGATTGCCTAACTGTCCTAGTGGCGCCACTAATTGTTATTTTGACTAAATATTAAGGACATAAACCTAACATATAGTAATGAGCTAGTTTACACAATTATTGCTATCTATATGTAGGCGTATATAAGTTATGAAGGGAAAATCGCAGTACATCTCCGTTTTTTCCGCAATTATGCTACAAGTAGCAAATAACATTCCTTTAGTAGATTAATATTCTGTGTGTGTATTGTCATATTTTTCACTTAAATTGTTTTAGTACCTTAATATATCATTGTTCGGATTACTTGCATTTACATTAGTATTAGTAGAAGCGAGGTCCATTTTATGTAGCAAATGTAGAATGTAGCAGTAAAGTAGCTGAGAGTGTAAATGTGAGTATAATAATATATGACAAAACTTAACCAAATAGTATGTCAAGGTGTGCCGGTGCGGTGTTAAGCTTACAACTGTGATTAGTAAAATATTTATGTTATTGCTTTAAAAGATCCAATGCTTGAACTGTTTTCCTAAACTGTTGTGATATTAATCAAACCGGTTAGTAATTTATTTTTAAAAAGAATTTGAATTTGTGTTATTAAACTGTTCAGTCAGCTACCCCTTTAGTAAACGTGTTCACAGCCTGAATGAATAAGTTCCACTCATCCAAACCAGATAACATGTATATAATTATTTGTTGATAGGGTCTACAATGAATACCGGTAGAAAGTATTAATAAAGAATAATTGTTCGAGAGCTTTCGACCGAAAAAGTTACCTGACTCATCTGACTGACAGGTGAAAATGTTTACAAACAAACCTAGCTGTGTATTGTATTTGTATGCATATGTACCAGCTCAGAACCTGTTCTGTTTAACAGCCATGCACTGACAGCATGTTATACACATTCCTTTGAATCCCGCTAAGTGAAAGAGACAGGCCAAAATGCGACTCTTGTATTTTACTACAGGTCCCATACAATGTGATGTTAACCCTTTTAGTCTGGTTCCGAGAATACATGATCTTATGAACGAGCAATGAGCAATTAATTAGCAGCTTGCAATGGGCAAATGTAAAATTAATTTACTAATATATACATTATATCCCAATATTGAACCTCCACTCCAGTATATTATGTAATATATTAAGATGCAGCTTATTCCTACTGCCCGTATACGACCATTACGATAATATTTGCAAAATAATTTGAGCTTCAGTATTTATTGTTAATTCAATCGTCATTTTTATGTATGTATAGTGAAATTGTCATAATTATGTTTTCTTATTGCTGTGTCTTACGATAACCTTCTTTTATGAAAACAGTGTACTAATAAAGTATTTCCCCCCTACATTCGTTAATAGTCTGTTTTAGCCATCACATTTACTCTAATAATGTATGTACAGAAGAGCCTTTAATAATATGTTTCAGCTTATTAAAATGAGTCTAGGTCCGTTAAGCACTGTATTACAATATTACATTGCATTTTCGGAGTTCTCTTCGCCTCTCCTCCAAATAGTGCGGAGAAGCAAAAAATGATTTTTGAAGCGATATCAAAAAATTTGTATTTTCATAAAAGAAACTAGCTGACATTGAGAAGACCTGCCAAGGGAGCTTAGTCAAGGCGAGCTTATATGATTTTGAGACTCAAGAGAAGACGGTCTTCAATTAAATCCCCATTATTTTAAGTTTTCTTTTATAAAGCTGGCTGGAAGGCACGTACAGACATTTTAATCTTCTGAACAGTCGTTTTGTATCAGGCAATTATTTATGTAGACTTCAGGTAAAAGAAGTGCTTCTTTAGGTAGGTATGTTAAATTGCGCATCTTGTGCTTCAGGATTTGTTAGAACGCACTTAAGTAGGTAGGTATAGTTTAGATATTAGATAGGTATACTCTACTTGTCTATTACCTTAGCGGTTAACGAAACTAGGGCAGAAGCAATTTGCATGCCTGAAATTAATTACTATACATCTGAAGTTGAGACGGAAAAGTAGTACACGGTAAAACTACATTTAAAAACTTTGTAAGCTGGATTTTTGATGAGATGGGTTGGAGTAGGTACTTGCTTTGGTTAAGCTACACGTAATTCGTCATATCATCCCCGCGGTTTTAGCCCGCCCGAGTTTGCGAGGCTGGCTTATGTAATCGCAATGTCTGTCCGTCCGTCCGTGCGTTAACACTGTAACTTCCGAACGCATTGACTTAGGATGATGAAACTTGGTATACAACATGTCCTTATGATGGATAGGAACCCTATTGAAAATGACCAAAATTGGTCCACTGGTTCCTGACATATGACTGCTTATACTTTGTCTTCGTTTTCATAGAAAATCGGGAAATTGGGGTATTGAAATGTAACATACTGCTTTCACGTTGTCTTCATTTTGATAGTCGAAATAAAATCAACGGCATTGGAAATGTTTTATACCGCTTCCACTTAAACATAAATGAACAAGGTATACAATGAAATACATTTTGCTGCTTCTACCAAATGAAATAATCAATATCCATCCTAGAGTCATCCTTTTACATTTGATTATCAATATTGGGCCTAATGGGTTTCCTTTAATATAAGATACCTAATTTGGGTTCAAACAGGATTCCCCTTATATTTTAAATTGCGGCATTAAAATATTAGATACTTCTTCCACGTAGTCTTCATTTTGGTAGTCGAAATAAAATCAAGGGTATTAGAAATATTTCATACCGCTTCCACTTACGCATAACTGAACAAGGTATACTATGAAATATATTTTGCTGCTTCCACCAAATGATATGGTCAACATCCATCCTAAAGTCATCCTCTCACATGTGATAGTTAATCACATGTTGCTGCTTCTATTGATACATAAATGAACAATGTATTGTATGAAATATATTTTGCTGTTTCTATCTACTAATGGACCCAAGTCGTCCCTTTTAGCCAAATTAGATTGCTATGGTGATAATTTTGTATTTAATAGTCTAAGTGGGTTGCTATAGGGATTATCTGTATTTAACAGTCAAAATTGGTTGCTATGGGGATTAATTTGTTTTAGCCCGACCCAGGGCTTATGTAGAGCTCCTGTCTGTGTGTGTGTGTGTGTGTGTGTGTGTGTCCACTTTTCCATCATAATTAAAGCATTTAAGATAGTCGCTTCCGTAAT
>JAQFYC010002398.1:0-25936 GCA_034694165.1 Tomocerus mixtus
CAGAATTCGACAAAGAAGCTGTCAGCACCAGTTACAAATACTTATCTCAATACCGGAACCTTATGTACATACTTAAAGATACCTTTTACTTACGTTAGTCAAGTCTGAGATACTGTACGTACAGTATATTTGTGTATAATGGATCTCACAAAACAGCGTAATGCAATTTGTTCCAACTAACCATCTACCTACTTCAATTATACCAAAAATATTTAATATACAGAAGAAATTATAAGCGCCATTATTTATACATAATATTACACAAAATTATATATACCTATACAGTGTAGTTATTACTTTACCACAAAAACAAAATCTCAAACTGTTAACTAAGCTCCTACCTTTGAATTATCGTATAAACGGCAATTACATGCATGTAAAACGCTGCCACAATAATGCTACTGGGTATACTTAACTACTAAACATTTATATACCTATATTAGGTACTAATATTGCAAGCAATGGCATATAATGTAGTACCTGCTGTACTTGGAGTATTTTTGCTAAGGTACCTCTTACATATTTGTATACTGTGCTTAAATGTCTTTCTGGACACAAATAAGTAGATTAACGACAAACGAGTGCATGTGGTGATTCATGGGTTACATCGATTGTCACCTCTGTCGTGACATTGCACAGTGTGTTGATGTGAGCGCCTTGTGACATGAGGTGACAACGATGGGGCTTCAGGCAGACATACAGACAACAGCCCTGGAAAAAGAAAGAACTGCACAAGAAAAATGAAAAAGAGAGAGAAAAAATGATCGGAAGAGGCAGAAGGATCACTCCTCCAAACCTATAACCAAGCAGATGGAGGAAAACGGAAGACAAAACGATATCACTACATATACTTCTTAATGGTACATACTAGATACACATAATAGGTATAAGGAATATATGCATTTGTGTGTATGTATATTTTGTGTTTAGGTACCTATGTATAGAGCTAAGGTTAACAAAAAGATAAGTGTTTATAAGGAGAAAGTTTCAATGGATGAGACTGAGGTGGAGAAAGTGTCATCTGTCTTTCGGCTCATCTGTCACTTGGTCCGAAAAACTTGTCAACTCTCTTCTTCCGCTCTGTTGAAAAACTTGGATTTCTTTCTTATGGCTACAGCTTTCTTTATGTTCCACTATTTCCCATTTTCCCAATTTCCCTGGCACCGACTCCAGCCGACGGAATGGAAAACAATAGATAACTTTACATAACTTATTTGCTTGAAGCTTCTAAGAGTACTAATATTATATAAAGCTCCTACTTATCTGAAGGTAAAGTAAGTATGTCAACTTATTGTTGGTACCTATCATTATATTTGTCAACCTATATAGTATGTGTACACAAATTCCTTACTTACATACAAATACTTATCGTTGGTATATTACAGTACAAATATTAGCAATGACAATTGGATGCGCTGCGTTAAAATAACTAGTCGAAAGCAATCCCCATAGTATTAATTCAATTATTTAACGTAACGTAAGGTAATGTGCATTATTGCTACATGCCAGAGCAGCACATCATAGGTAACTTAATGTGGAAAGTAGTACTAGAGAAGACAAATAAAAATAGTAGTTTCCCTCTTTCATAACTCTCATTGTAGCTTTTAGTGTCCATTCCCGTGAAAGTTTCAAGGAAAAGTTTCAAACTTTAGATACGGACGCTCAACTACAATAAATATTAATGGTCAGTGGATTTCTACATATCCCGATGAGATCTTGTAACAATGTAGTGTATAAACTTAAGATATAGTATATACTAACTATATTACTGCTCTTTTAGAACTGAAATGAATACTTTCATCACATTCCCATGGCCTTTAGTATACATTTCGTGTGGATCAACTCATGCAAAAAATTGGTACGTACTACTACTATTTAGTTAGACAGGTCACGGTCAAAAGATGTAGGTAGGAATAGGAAAGTCGTTGCAATTTGCAGTCCCATACGTCATATATTTATACAGGAAAGTGTGTACATATTTACTATACATATCCCTATATACATTTACATGCTTTACATTCGTATTTGTACTGTGTACCTATAGTAAGTTGTATGAAAGCGTTCCCAATATCCCTAGTAATTGGAAAGTTACACCTACAATTTAACCAAAATATTAGATTTAGGGGCGTACCGTTATTAACTCGTGTATGAAATGATTAAAGATTTCTTCTGTAATATGCGATGCATCAAGAGTTGCATTGCAATCTCGTTTGTCGTCGTTTAAGGTGACGATGAGATGCTTTGATGTTAACTTGTAGTGAATCTTTTCCCCACTTGCAGCTTTGCGAAAGTGAAAGCAATTTGTCTTTGTATGAAGTTTCAAGTTGCAACCCTATTGTCAAGTCAATATATGAGATATTGTTCAGTTCAATGGAAAGTGAGATCCTCCTTTATATGTGTCACTTTTCCACCCACTCTTTCAACTAGCGACACCAAAGTTAACGAATCTTTGCCTTGCGTTGCAACTCAATTTTATGCCAAGGACAGCCATGAAAAAACTACAGAGTAGAACCAGAAAACTGAATGTATGTAGATATACTGTTTAAATAGTCTCCTTTTCTCTTTGATCATTACACTATACTATATTTGATGGCAAAATCGATTTATTAAAAAGTGGTTAAAAATGTGAATCTCATAATACTATAAAAGAATACTTATTTATGTACGTAGCTTACCTACTGTACATGTGAAATCACAGCAGATAAATTAGTTGCAGTACAGTAAATGTGCAGGTTTGCTCATCAAAATGATGTTAAATCTTAAAACTCCGTAAATCATACTAAAATATTCCTTCTCGACATATGTACATGATATTAGTAAAGTTATGCTCAGTTCTTTATAATTTATGCCTTTTTGTTACATAATTTTTTAATCAATAAAAAATCCTTTGAAGGAATTGCCCATGTCACGCATGTTTTTCTAAAATGTACGTTAGGTAATAATGCTTACCTAATACAGTAAATGGGGTGTGCTCAATAGAATATCAAATAATACAGTTTAGATATAATTATAGTAATTGTAGTTGAAACTACAATTACTATCCTATAGGAAATCCTTCTTCGCTATTATTTCTTGGAAATTACATAAGTAAATAGAAAAGAGTAGGCCGGCCAATCCGGGTATTCTATTTGTGTAATTATGTAATTCTTTTATGCCGTAATAAAGACAAATGAATAAATCATTTCTTACATAAGACCTCAATAATTTTGTATATTAAGAACCCACACTTTTCACAATTTTCTGCAGTAGCTATTATGAATGGTCTACATTATTTCTTTAAGAAAAGCAAAAACTTGGCGATATGACAAAACAAACAACAATATAAGTAGGTTAGGACTTCTAAGATCAATTTGTGTGGGGCATTCGTTCTTTCTTCATAGACATTATATAATGTCTTCTATTTAGCTCTATATTTAGACTTCTCAGATCACTATTACGCTGTTCTATTTACAACCATTACGTTTCTCCGCAATCCATTGTTCCCATATCACGTTCCTCGACACAGTTCCTTACTTCTCCACATATTGTATATAAAAGGAAAGACAGCCCTATTTTTGTGATAACGGGAACATTAAAATTGATGTGTTTTTGCCCTTTCAAAACAGGCTAACCTTGATAAGTCAATTTCTATGAAAAATTGAGAAGTTTCTCTACAATATAATAACTCAATCTTTATTTGAAGATTATTGACATTGATGAAGGGTAGATTATCAGTCATCTGCTCTCGGCAGACTCATATGCCACTGTAGTTAGGTATAACTGCAAACTCTTTGTTAATGTTCAGTTCATTCTTTACACAGATGCAATATATTAGATTTAGAATTTAGTTAAATGTGTTGTTTTAAAGATGTGCTAGCGAATACCGTATGTGGGATAAGTAGTCTATACATAAAATAAATACCTTTAGGAAATATTGTATATTTAATGTAAATGAACAATAAAAATGACTATCACCAAGAACGTAGTCTTATAATTACCATAATAGATGTACGTAGAATATTTTCGGGTAAGTATGCAATAGTGTCATAATAGTAAGTCATGATCATGATACAACATTTTTCTCTGAATGCGTAACTTTTGAGTAATTAAATACCCTAAATGTCTTGATACGCACTTTTATGTTAGATATTTGAATATAAAATGTTTTCGTATATTGTTTTTGGTCCCTTCGTGTTTTATAGTGTTAATTTATACAATTGTAGTTCGATTTATTAGAGATTCATCATAATAATAGTCTATTTCGTCATTAGAATAATCTTTCCATTGTTGAAAAAGCATTCGATTGTTATACACGCCAAGATAGTGAGGCGCGGGGCAAAAGTTTGTGACAAAACATTTCCTATAGTACTATTCTTATTTCTATTCATTCCTTTGTTGTACGTAGTAGCTGTTACGTCTGGGAAAAGAAAGCGATGAAGTTTCGACTTGCACAATCAGTTCAGTTCAGTTCGACTCAATAGTTTTAACATGCCACTGCCACCCCTTTTATTTTTTTGTATTATACTTACGAAGACTCTGTCCTGTCATTCACTTTCACTCTAATAGAATCGATCTGGAAGGGAATAAGGGAAAAGGGAATTTCCATTTTCCACCCCTACCTTTTTAACTATACATTACTGTGTGCACATTATATAGAAATCCTTAGAGTATTATAATCTGTTTTAAAATTCATGTAACAATTGATTGCAGACTTTTTTGACTGATACTACATTAAGTATTCCATTCAATGCTACAGTTTCAATGTTAAATTGTCTTTTCCAATCTGGCTAAGTAATTTCATGGTTTCATACAAACTTCCTGGTAAGTAATTTCCTCACAATAACACTTTACAATAGAGATGCTTTTTATTGTATTCCTAACTCTCTTTTGAATGCTCTCTCTTCATAATAATAAAGCACTGCTTACTGCTTTGAAGACTTTGTTCAACACAAATATTCTTTGTGTAAATCTATTGTGAAACAAAATATAAATGATACCCCTTTTTCTTATAGTATGGCCACCAAAAGGGATGGTTCTCTCTCAGAGAAAGTTTGAGCATAATTCTTGTGTGGGTTGAGGTTACAAAATTACCATTTGATGTGATTTGCCTTTGCAAAGGGTTATAAAATTTACTTATTTTGTACACATTATAAATTAGATGCATTTTTAGGAAGGTCCCAAAAATTAGTTGGGCACTTGTGGTAATTTATATGTAAAAAATTTATCTTTAGGCTAACACGCATCCATGGTCCTTCTTTCGGTGCCAATTTAATGAAGGTCACGCTTTTAAGGAAGAGTTAATGACATAGAATCTATAACATTTTACTACGAATGGAATACCTACTAAAATCCCAAAAGGTCGAGTCTAGACTCCAGACTTTATAGGTATTTACTTATGAAAAATAGCCTCTATGACTATAACCTTCAAAATACATTTTCTATAACTACTATTTACGATTCGGCTTACTTATAAATTAGTTTCTATAAACCCACGTAGCATGAAACGGAATCCTTGCTAAAAATGCCATACTTATTAAATATGGATAAATACGTCTACAGACAGAGTATCCTTATTCAAATATATGACAAATTTTTATAGTTTGCAAAGTAAATTGCTATATCTATGTCGGATTTACTAAAGCGTACATAATGCTATTCACCTAAATTCTTGGAGCGAGTGCCCTGGAGCATAAGTTGAGTAAAAGGCGATTACTCCCCCTATATTGAAAATGACATTCTCAGAGAAAGTAAAGAAATCTGGGAGAGTTTAGCATTATTCTCGCTACAACTACAACAGTACGCTAGCCTTCAGATTATTAGAAATTTTAATATAACCCATCTATTCGGCACGGTTCACTATGCAATTGTATAAATATGAAGACGCGGTCGGATGAATTTAATTCAAGTATTTTTAACTGAAGTGCCGCATTAGCTAATAACTAATAATATAAGAACTACACTACTGTGTAGTGAACTGTCTTATATATAAAATATACTAAATAGGTATGCTTTATATAGCTAAGTCAATATTACTTAGGTAGATATTCCTGCAATAGTTCATACATCCAATAAAAGTCATATTAAATACGTAGAGAGACAGAGACACATAGAGAGAAAGACAGTGAAAGCAGAAAGAGAAAAATAAGTGAGAGAAAGCTTAGCTTAGTTCAAAGAGTCAACCCACGTACATTACAAGTTGCATCATCTGTTCCAACATGACGACTGTAATATGTCTTTCGAAAACAGTCTCCTCTCTCTCTCTCTTCTTCCCCTTAATGAATATTCATGATGGCACCTCTGCCATTCTAATCGATGTGGCTTGAAAGACTCAATCCCATTTAAGTTTAGATTTACTTGAGCTGACGAAGAGTGTCTTTCTACTTTCTACAGGAGCTACCGCTAATTCTTTTTATCTGCAGTAGGAACATTAGGAACTAGAAACTATACTTATAAGTAAATTACTTATTATACTATATACTAGATACTACTGCTATAGTTATGTGGAACACTAAGAGTAATATCAAAAGATTACCGAAAATTACACTTTATCAGGATATAAAATATGATGCATTATGTATAAATACGAGTTTACAATTAATTCTTCGTATTTAGGTTATTAGCGATTTCGATTATAATACACACTACGTTTTCATAATGCCTATAGCAAATTAATTCCACTAAATTTTCTAGGCCTGGGCTTTCGTTGGGCTTGCCATTGCCATTGCCATGCTACTTCCTTATTCTACTATAATGTAATTAGAGCCAAAATCGAGAGTCAGCACAAAAATTGGCATATTATGCACACAAGGGTATTATAGGTGCAATATATCCCTTAGATAATTCGCTCTACTGTTCTACTCTACTTATCAGTTGTTTGCTTGTCTTGTGTAATGCAAATCAACTTACAACTTTCTCCATATTAAACAAAAATAATATATGTAGATAACTAAAGATACATATAAGTGTCAACGCTGAGTGTTTCAGCCAAATCAGAAAATTATTGAAATTACAATATTTCATTTGGCTCAGACAGGACTCATACACAAAACTACATTTAATACTAAAACAAAGCAAACTCTTCCTGATGTCCCGATGAATAGTTAGGCTCATGCATATTAATGTTCTGTACTGCAAAAATAATTGGCGCTCGTATTACGTAGCAGCTAGCAAAATTCATGTAAATCCTAACGCAATTTAAACCAAAGTTACTAATAAACTGAAGTAAATATACATTTAGTTGTAGTTCAAATGGAGGGGAACTATAGAGCACTCTTGAAAAATAAATAGCCAGCGCAGTGTTACTAATTAGTTCTAGATTTGCATGGTTCAACACAATAAAACTTAGGCCAATCAAAATGTAATGAATGACTTGTAGTCTGGTTGTGCAAATGCAAACAATAATATATCCTACATGCAATCCTATTTGTAAATACTTTACCCGATGGAAGTGTTTCCAATCTTCGACAACCGGCAACAGCAACAGCAACAGCGCAAATTATGAGATCTAAATTAATATGTAGTAAACAAAGATACCTATTTACTAGCCATGCCATTTTTCGATGTGATGTGCTATGTAAGATGAATTAATGCTTCAAGATGATATTCCGAAGTAATTATTAATCGCATAAGTAGATGAGATGAGCCGTAGTACTTATGTAACAAACATATTATACATATACATAGGTATTGTGAAAGTAAGGACCGGTAACTACGCACGAATGGGAAATTCATCTATCATTGAGAAAGCTCTAAAATAATTACTATAATTATAGAGAGATGATATCAAAGAAAACAAAAGCTAGGAAGTGAAGAGGTGTCAGTCAAGGAAGGATTCCACCCAAACCCAAGAGTATAGTTAATGAATACTCAAAGAGAAATGCTTCGTCTTTGAAACAGATTTAGTTAATATGAATGATGCCTTGCATTGCATACATTTAATTTAGATGGGTGCTACTATCTGTTTCTGTACTTCTAGGTTTTTGTGAGTAACGGTAGATAATTACGTAGTTGACTTGACTTGGTTCTGGTCGAGAGTCAGGCAGGGAGAACCAGAGGAGATATATTATTATTATAGAGAACTACTCAACTTGCACTACAAATACAACTGAACTACCTACTTAACTTACTCAGCAATCAGCACACTGCTGTAGTGTAAACAGATGGTACCATCATTTTGTCGGTATAATCTTAATTAATGAAGCCAAGAAATGAAGTCGTCTTTTCCTATATAAGGATGAGTGCGACGTAAAACGTAAACTGCTAACTTTCATTTGCATTGCTGTTGGTGTCCTTACATTTAGGGAATGAAGACGGACGGAGAAATGAGGTTAGTCTTATGAACATACAATGGTTTCATCTCCATAATGAAAAATTTACTCAGACAAGGAAAGGGCACACCGTAAAGGCCCTACACTGATTGAACGAATCTAACTAAAACTAAATTACTACAGACAGAAAACGCTCTAAAATAGTAATATTTATCTTAATGTTTTCTTTGTATTTACTTAATTATTACGCCTCTGCACTAACTCCATTGTGATTTAGGATTGACATTAAACTTATTTAAATCTAGTATGTAGTTACTTATCTTGTATTTATATTTACAAACTCTAAAACTGTAGACTATTAGGTAGTTAATAGTAAGTAAGTATTATAGATGTGTATTTAACCAGCTTCCTTCTCTTCAAATAGTTACTTTTACTTTACCTACTTACTTATATTAAGAGATAAATGTTTAATAAATCATTAATTACAATTAAAATAATTAATTCCATATTAAATGTTAGTACCTTCTTAGACTTTAGACCCTATCTTAACCATATGCCATCATAAGATAAGTAAGTCTGTATCTTAGTTCTGTAATATTTACATTACCTACACAATGCGGGCTTTCTTAATTAGAATAGAGAGTCATAATGGAGACGAGCCCATAAACTTCACTGCTGCACTATTCACTTCTTCATATTTGGTAGTCAGACAGAGCCTGACTTTTGAGTAATCCATGAGCGCAATTTCCAGACAAAATCATAATACATATTTATGTATATCATCGTTTCTGCTACCATTAGATTCGTACGCATGTATTTCTTAATAAACTCTAAAATTAATTCCATCATCACTCACAACAATGTTTATACCATTATATAATTTACGCAGTACAAACAAATGAAAATTTTCGTTTTATAACCGTTCATCTTCTTACAATACAATAATAGGTAATATTTCATTAATAATCATAATAATTCATATTAATTAAATTACGTTTGCGATAAAGAGGATTCTCCATGCACTTCCAACACTGGAAAGTACATTATATAAAGGTAATTCACATAATATGTCCATACAAAAGAGAATACCTACTAAACTATTAAATAAATCATTCATTTCATTGGGTAATAATAATTAGTATTATGCATATAATTTACCATTACGTTTTATGTGTCTACGCAATAATAAGTATATGACCATTTCATACAGTAGTACGACAAACCCAACGAAAAGAGCCACTGAGAGCACAAAGGATTTCCTTTACCTACACAGATCCATCTTATGTACTTAATTGCGTCTTTAAATTGTAAACTGTAGTTAGTTCTAGATCTTTTACCGGTAAATAATATTTTAGATGACATTGGACAGTAAGTAAGAGCAGTAATAATAATTTTTTCGAGTAGTTAATAATACACTTGATATTCCAAAATATTTCTTTCATTTTAGAATAGCAAGTAATAGTGAGAGTCTGTAGGCTTCTTTTATATTGTTTGGTTTGGTTTATTTCTCTAACAAAATTTTAAATGCTACAACTAACTACCTACAAACTAGGATCTGATCAAAATTCACACGTACGTAATTAATTAATCGCAAACTAGTGAGCGTTTATACTAGGTAATCATACTTTGGTAATAAAGAAAAGAAAGGCAATCATATTAATAATCCTTAGTAATTTCATCGTATTCTTATTAACTAATTAAGTTTATGATATCCAGTCAATTTGAATTATACAATACACAGCGTATTCTTCTTAAACTATAAACTGCTTATTTAAATCTGTTTCACATTCTTATTGGTAAGGTAATATAATAATAATATTTACAGTCTACAGGATGCTTTACAGGAAAAAAATGATTAATTATGTATACTAACGTAAGTTAAGAAAGATTTCATGGTGATCCATGATAAAACAACATAAGATATAGTATCACTAACTTATAATACACCAAACGAGACCAGGACCGTAACCATTCTCGACCTTTCACTTAAGTAACGCCTCCTAGTACCCCTTATTTATCATATCAATACCGTTTCCATATCCAGTGGATTAAATTAGACAAATAATGTCAACAATACCATCATTATTACTAAATACATGTTATATCGTGGGCTAAATTCAATAAATATCTTTAGTCAACACAACAATGATTACAGTATACGAATAACTAAGAATCGGTTGAGTTCATTCAGTTCAGCAAAGCTAGTACATAAGTTAGACAAAGTAAGACACTCCAAGCTAACAAAATTTTAATTACTTAGTTACATATAATCACCGTTAGTTTACTTCAGTTCGACACAGTATCGATATTTTCACATTCAAAAATTAATTTCTATATAGAAGGAAACCAGTGAAAACATTTAAACTTTTAAACACGCCTACTTGTAAGTTAGGGCATTAAGGTACGGTAAAGGTAAAGTATAGTCGTATATAATATAGTGAAGTTTAAAAATTACGTCGTTATCCTAGTCATCATTGTAATTTATATGAATTTCTTCAAAGTAACTATTAAACGCTAGTTTCTTTTATGACGTCAACTAACTAACAAACGTAATTTAAGGTGTATACAATATCATACTAACTATTATGCATCTTCTAAATTAACATTATCTATAATATATGTTTACCAAGTGTAGGTAGCAGTTGTATTCAATTTTTGAGATGATCCAAGACTTCTTTTGTGGAAATGAACTCTGAATTGTTTATTCGTTAGAACGCTCTTTTTGTCGTCTGTGGGGGAGTTTTCGGAGGTAAATGGGGTTCTGTCTGGAAAAGGAGTTTGGCCTAGTTAGACCAGTAAGGGGTTCCGTACTGCTGTTGCTTCCCCTTAGGCTGTCCAGTTCCCTGACGAGAGGCGTTGCTGCCATCCTAAATTCATACCACAGGAAATATTACAATATGATTTAAAATTAAACACATTATTAATTATATTGAACTATTAAATATTGCGTGTAGAGTATTACAATAACCCACTGACATACTTATTGTATGTCCCACTTGTTTTGGGGGAAAGGAAAATACTTTCGTTCGACAGAAACGTACACAGATAAATTGTTTTGTTAATGTTTTCACGATTTTCTAATTACAATACTTGTGAAGTAATTAAGTACGGTTGGCCGTTGCATCTACTTAAACGCAATTTTAGTCCATATTATAGTAGTACAGTATGTAGAGTCAATAGAGTGAGTAAAGATTAAAAGATACGTAATAATTCATCAAAACAAATAAATAAAAATGCAGAAGATCTAGAAGATCATAATCACAGAAAGAAAAACTAACAAAGAGTCCATTTCAAATGTTGAAAGACATTCGTAAAATTTGTAAAGAGATAGTGGAAGTTAAAGTGATATAAGTGCTTTAAATTACACTAATCAGTAATATCACTTTATTTATGGCATAACTCCGCACCACTTTTACACAACTCTTCTAGGACATTCCCTTGCATATAATCAATACGGTTGTAAAAATAGAAAGCGTTCGATGCATTGCGTGCAGCGTGCACAAGTTTGACTGCAGAATCTACTGTATGACACAGTAGATTCTTCGGCAGATAAGCGCCGATCCTGTACCGGCGTTTATCTAACATCATAATTTATAATGGAGTGGATTTAAAACACTACACCAATACCAAAGTAAATGTATGTTAATTATTGGTAGTAGAACAATATGAAGTAAAAACATGCTAAGTATCTAAAAGCATCGCTAAACAGTGCACTATGAAGTACAAAATAAACAAATAAATGAAAAGTGAAATTAAATAGAGACTTGATGTATAGCGAGACTCTGTACTGGTGGTTGTGCAATGTAGACGCCGTATGGAGTTCCCATTCCTTGTCCAGTCAACTGGCTGTTCAATGCGTTAGCTTGGGCTCCCATAGAGTTATTGTAGCCTCCGCTTGTTGCGGCTCCGTAGCCTTTGTTGTCGTAAGACTGAAATACAAAGAAAAACAATATTAATATCATGTTCCTAAGTTCCCATTCATCCAAATCCATAATATGACCATAAATACAATATGAAGACAATAAGAAACATCGCTTACATTCATTTTGTTCATGTTATGTCCTTTTGCGTACATGGACGTATTCAAGTCAGTCGATTGAGAAGCACCCGCCGTGGTGCCAGAGGATCCCTTGCCCGCATTGGAATTAGGGCCGACTCCTGTGCTGCCCGAGTAGGAATTCTTAGTAAAGTCTGTTGCAGGCCCTTGGCCATCGTAAGTGTATGGCGTACCGTAGACACTTTTGTTAGGATACTGATGGTTTGTGGCTGCAGCGTGTGGAGCACCAGATGCATTTGTAGCTGTGGCCATGGCTGTTGTTGGATACATATGTGGCGGTGGAGCGTAAGGGAATGGTGCCCCGTGAACTACATTATTTCCCAAGTAATAATACCCGGGCAGCCCAGGAGTATACATTGCCTGTGTATTTCCACCCGCGAGATTCGAAGGCACAGGCGAAGCGGTTGAACTGTCCGAACGTGTGTAGCGCCCATCAGCACCAGTTGAATACGCCGTTGGTAAAGCTGCTCCGTCATTCCTAGTTGTCACTCCAGCTTGCGCTCCCGCACCTAAGTCCGCCATAAAATATTACATTAAACACCATTATATTATACACTTTAAAACATTTCAATGAATGTGGCGCCTAATTTTAACAGCATGAGCGAGTTATTTTTAACTTTACCGTAATTGGCGGCTGCTGCGTTCGCATCGTAGTAGCCAGCCATATGAGGAGGTAGTCTTGGAAGCAACTGTACTGCGTTCTCATCAAAACCGTAAAACGGTGTTTGAACACTGTAGAAAGCTGGAACAGTTCCTTGACCTAATATGTACTGAGGCTGCATAACCATACCAGGCGGCAGACCCGTTGTCCCCATTTTCGAACCTGATGTATTATTAGTTGTATTTGCTGTCGTTGCCAGTTTTGTGTTTGAAGCCGACGATGCAGAAGTTATCACTGAAATTATTATAATTAGAACACGCGATTATTGAGCAATTTCTTTAGCAATCTTCGGGTTTGGCAATAAAGTAAAAGATATAAAAGTAAGAGTCGGTAGTCGGTAATGGACAAATTAATTTTAAGACAGAATAGTTACCTGAGCCAGTTTGCATATTTGTTCCTAACTGAGCACTGGAAGAAGTTGTTGATACAGAAACATTAGATGATCCATCATTTAAGTCCTTACCACTGGCGTGCCCACCTGACCCTGTTGAAGCCGCTAAAGAACTGGACATCTTTGGTGTGTAGCCACCGTACTGATTTGCCCCACTTGAGCTATTAACATAACTGGGATCGAAACAGAAATTTTTTATAGACATACTGCTTGACAGGGCCAACAATAAAACAGACATAATTATTACAAAATATAATCTTACCCGGAGTTGGCATTTGCATTGGCGTGGTGGTACGCATTTTGATTAGGAACCGACGAATTTCCATATCCGGCGTTTTGGTTTTGAGTAACAGAAGCAATAACCGGTTGAGGCTGAACTTGCGATACTTGCGTGGCACTGACGACTGTTTGCTGACTGTTATATCCTAGATTACTCATGTTGTGGTAGCTAGCTTGTTGCTGACTCTGCAAGTTCTGGGTACCGTATGAGGAGGCTCCCGAGACAGTTCCAGGATTTGAATTGTTATAAGTAACCGAGCCAGAAGCAGTCTGTGTGACGGGAGGAAATCCAGGAGCTGGGAAACCGGGCGCTCCTTTATTTCCATAAGAAACGAAGGCAGAACCAGCATTGCTCGCATTCACATTAGCATAGGAAGGTTGCTGAGTTTGACTTTTTTGATTTTGTAATGAGAGTGAATGAGTGTCAATGCTTGGAGTAATTGGGACCCCTCCAGAAGGCCCTTTAGAGGGCTCAACCAAAGAAGCTCCAGTATTCCTTTGGTTTTGGAATGGCGACTGAGCAGGAGGTGGAGCAACTTTATTTTGCACCCCATCCTTGTCAGCTGCCGAGAATGTGTCCATTTTTGGAGGAGGTCCCCCGTAAAGCAGTTCGCCACCAGGCTTTCCCCCATGCATCACCGGATTAAAACTCATTGAAGCATCAGTCCCAAAATCCATGCCACCGAATTGCACATCAAGAGTCGTGACTGCGTCGTCAGGCATTTCTACAGCGGACGATGGAATCTACAAAATGAAAAAAGTTATAATGGCAATCCTAGTCTTCACAAATAAAAATTATATAGAATTACGGAATCGCGTTTCAGCAAAAGTTTAGAAATCTTACCTTTGAAACTGGACCACGAGGTCGTTGCACTTTATGTCGTGCAGGGAGGGACTGATTACCGGGTGGCCCTACTTGCACTTGATTGGTATTAGAATAAGAAGACTGCAGCGTAGCGAGCAAATTCGCACCAGCATTTCTGACAAGATTTTCCGAATTGTCTGTTGCACTTTGTGGTTTCTGTAAAAGCATGTTTAAGTCAATACTTTGGCCAGAGACAACGTTTGAGCCTCCACTGGCCGTATTCAGTCCTGCAACAACGCTACTCAGATTGACTCCTGGTCCCGCTCCAACGGATTCTTGATTCCCACTAGAGATCTTAACATCCCCAGGCGCCGTGCCTGCGGACGTTGCACTGACAATGTGATTAGTAGTAGGGCCACCGACGCCGTTAGTTGTGTCGCTTAAGGGCGGAGCTCCTTGAGGCTGAGACGATGGCGTGAATACTTTTGTGTCTGCCAGAGAACCAGTATACTCTTCATTGTCCCAGTCTTCTGCCGAAGGAAATTCGTCCCAATTATCTAATTCAGTAAAGACCGCATTATTTTTGACAAACAATTCATAGCTAAATATACAGGTCAGATGTTATTGTGAGAGTGAACACTCAGCAGAGTAAGAAAATAGAAGAGTGCAGTTGATTGGGATCGTCTCCATGACTTACCAACTTTAAGAGGAGCCGCTTCCGCAGGTGCATCTGCTTGACTATTCTCCCAAACGTCGATTGTGTTATAACTACTGTCACCCTCTCGACCTCGTGCTCTATTTGCGAATGTTCTCCCTCCACCTTCACGAGCTCCGCGTCCTCCTCGACCTCCTGTGCCCCCACGACCACCTCTAGGACCGTTGGCCATCCGTCCATATCCGCTACCGCCATAACTTCCCCTTGTGCCATTGACTTCGTCATTTTCTTTATTGTTGTCAATGCGACCACCACGACCTATTCCTCCACGTCCACCTCGTCTTGGACCTCCACGACCTCCTCTATCACCACCTCTGCGGTTCTCGCCCATCTGACCATCACCAGCTTCTGAGTCTTTCCGCTCTCGATCGATTCGTTCAGTCCTTGAGTCTCGTTCACGTTTCTCAGACCTTTCTCGTCCTCCGCGATCTCCCGACTCTTTACCAGCACCACGCTGCAAAACATGAAATTAAGTAGTAATTAATTCCTGAAACTACACAGAACAGGTCACAAATTTTTCATCCTTTTCCAATTACGAAACAAAACTTACATCCTTCTCCCGAGCGAGATCAGCTTTTTGGCTTGGAGTTTTAGGCTTGCGTTTTTTGCCAGCTTGTGCCCATTCAGAGTTAAGTGACTGGCTGCCGCCTTCTGTAAGAAGTGTGATAGCTTGTTCGATGTCATACTCCCTACTGTGAAGCGCCATACTCGCTTCGTCTTCAGTAGACCGTGTGATCTCCATTACCTGCCTTATTTTCTTCTGCAATTCTGGTTCTTCTGACCGATGTGTGTCAATGATCCGTGCAATCTGCATTTGTTCTGCAGTAGGCTACAAAGAAATAATTAACAAATTAAATATGAATACATGTCACTGTCGTCACCGTCATCAGGTAAGCGCATCAGTAGTGGTGGGCATCGTGTATCAAAACACGATACTTACCACTACTCGCATCAAATCAAAATCGTCTTTGAGTTCATAAAAATTATTTCCGAGAATAAAATTGCATATCTTACCTGAATCTTTGGATTGAGATCAACTTTATCTGGTTTAGAATCTGATTTGTTAGGTTTATTCTTGGAACCTCCTTTGGAGGCTCCGCGAGACGCACCGGAGCTCATTTCTCACCACAATTCTTTAAAAATTGTTCAACTGCTACCTATGTACACTTGTATGTACAAGATTATCTGGAAAAGGTAAAGAATACAAAGAAATTAGGGACTAAATCATTACATTATGGACATCACATCACATGAATCATACTACCATTCAATAAGTTTATTGAAAAACATTTCTTAATATATAATTTCGACAAAATTAAAGGTCCTAATTGTGTGTTAGCAACAGGCACCAAATCACTCGTTCAACGAGCCTGACATAATCCACACTTCAGTCATAAATCTGTTATAAATTCGCATCAACACTTTACGCAAGGGGAGGCGATCTTTTTGTACGTATTCAATTTGTTTATAAGGTCTATTCTATTTAGACATTCTAAACATATATACAATTCTACTGCTTCAAGTTGTACTTTACCTGTTCTGTACTTGACCTTGAGAAGATAAATAGTAAAGATAGCTACCATTGGATATCCCATTAATTGTTCATAATGTGATGTGATGCCCTACAAAAATGTCAAATTAATATCAACAGAATATGTACATAGGTTCTTGAACTGATAATTGATGCCCCCTACCTATACTTGTTATAATATTTATTTACATTTGTATGTTTTTTTTATACATGCACAATCTACAAACTACCGCACAATGTGTCTCGTCTAGTCTAGTAATACTTACTATTAATAATTAATATAATAATATATATTATGTAGCAATGTAGCTAGCTTAACATAACATACTTGCTTCGCTATAATACTAATTAATTACTTATCGTATATAAGTACATAACAAGCACAAAACAATAATATTTTTTGTCTTTATCGGACAATCAACTTAATTTGTCCGTAATCAGTAATTACCTTTATAGCCTATCTAAATGTTCTCGTCTCAAAGCATGGAATATCCTAACACTCACTATAATAAAAAAAATCTAGATAGTTTGGAGAGTATCTTGAAAATCTTTAAATCAACTTATCATAAACGAATTCTATATCGCACAACTGGTTACCTTTACCTATGCTTATGCTTCTTTGAGCCCTGCTCCAATACTCGTCTGAAAGCTCATAGAATACAGTATACTTAAATATTATTATAAAGTTTAAATTTTTAATTATGGGAAGAAAGACTGACTGGCTACGGTCAACTACCTAAAATGTCAAGATGGCTAGTAGGAGGCAAAGCAAAGTAAATACCCCAAAAAAGTTTTCGTCAAAACTGCAGTAGCAATTCGCATTAGTAGCCTTCCCCTGTAGTATATTTCATATTATATGATCGTACCAAGAAGGGCTATTTTCATTTTGGGCATTACTTGAAGACTTGAATGCCCAGGTTAATTTTTTATCGTCAGCTTCAGCCGTCAGCTGTAGCTGTAGCAAGTACAATACTTACAATACTATTGCGCAATCACTGATTAATATCCTTGTGTACCTCAGAATCTAGCTTACAACCTTCACTTCAAACAAAGCTACCATAAGTCACAAGTAATAAATCAATATTCATTGGTTTGTGATCAGTGATTTATTCTCAGGATCAGGATCAGGATCATAGATCGGTAGCTCAAGAATAGACACTTTTCTGTGCACCGCATTATGTTTATGTTAGGAAGTGTTCAAACCTAATGCGGTATACTGAAAATTGTCTATATACGCTTATACTGTATCCCCTGCTTGTCTTGTCGTCACTGCACTGGTCTGGTTGGTTATGGCTTATATTGCTAACGGCCTGTTTGTTTGCACTTTCCATTAACAATTTAATTTAATTACAATCCATTGTGTGAATTGGTTGTTTCCATTTTAATTTTCCATGAGTCATAAACGTCAAATGTAACCTTAGCTCAGTCAGCAGGACCTCGCGCTCGTAATCAGCGTTTCACGTTCAAACATTTACTTTTCAAAGTGGAAATATTGAAAATGAGTATATTTAAAATGTATTGCTATTACTGACCAATAAATTGCAAATGACGAAATTAACATAGGTACATAAAAACACTGAATGCGTCATACTATACTTGTACGTGGTATTGATGACTGATGTAATGACTGTAAATTAATACTTTGAATAAGTTGCCAATTTTGAAATACAGATAAAACTAAACGTTTCAATAAAATACAGTTAAGTCTTTGACACTATTTACATTGGCCAATCATTAATTTCATAATTGATAATCTCATAATACTTATCATCACTTAGGTATTATTATTCACTGATTATTGTCTTTTATAGTTATACAGATTCGTGCTCATCATTTGTATTTGACTAGACAAAATGTATCATTAATAGATTGTAAAATTGTAATTGTAATTAGAAATTGCAAAACAAAGGGTTATGTTCAAGTCGGATGAATTAACATAATTTTAGTGCTAAAATTGCTTACAAATGCTAATGACAAACAAGCGCCACACAACAACGTTGAATGTACAGACAGGTAACGACAAACGAGTGAATTGACTGACTGACTGAATGGAAATATTATCCATAATCTAGAATTATGACCGGTATTTTACGCGCGATTTTGGCAACAATGACCTGTGACACACAATTAGTAATTGGGTAAAAAACACGTACACTACACTGATAAATATATAGCTGTTTTTTGAAAATGATTACCACCGTTAAAAACGAGTTAATTTCACGAAAAATTAACAAAAGTTAAGACGTACCTGGAAACTGCGCTCAGGACACAAAAGAAGTACATGGATCACTCAAGGGCAAACGTGTTTTCGTATGATACGATGTGGAGTTTTCTGCAGCCTCAAGATTGCGTTGCTCGCTTTTTAAGCTTTATACATAGAATACAAAACGCATCACTTCTGCACATAGGATTCGTATATGACTCTATCCTTCTTGCTTGGCTCCGATTTTTAGCTTTGCCTTTAGAACTATTATTTTAGCCACACACAAACAACTACTCCGCTCTACGTCCATTTGTTCTCCGGCTCTACGTTTGCGTCATTAGCCACCCACACAACACCCCTGCCCCTACAAGTTCCCACAGAGATGCACCAAAACCTCTCAATGAAAATTAACAGCGGCTACAGCTGATCGTGAAGGATTTTTCTTCACATGTTGGAAAATGGCCCCCACAGCAGCCTACGATGTTTATTCTCAGGGTTACTAAAGGCCAACCTAGAAGCCTCGTAGAATTTTAGCAGAGTACGCATACATTACCAAGTACCAAACCACGCGCCTAGAATATGTGGGAACCAAACGCAAACGTGCCGCGCACTTCGACTTCTTTCCGGAGATAATCTCATCTGTGCATGAAGATTTCCGGAAAAAGGATAAAATATACCTTTCTCCATTTACCAAGAATATTATTGATGACGCCAATACTTTCTCCTTCGTAATTATTACGGCTTGGTGATAAAAATAACTCGATTCCCGTCTTCTTTCGGAACATCCCGGCAAGCAAGCATTTTAATATAGTGATTATCTATACGGTTGGCAATAAATCATTATTATTATTATAGCACTACATACAGATACAACTTAACACGTTGTATTTTCCATGATAAATTTATATATTTTTGTATGTAACTGAATTAACAAAAGATATTTTTATACCCTATAATTTATATTGATTCATTACAGTTGACAAGGGTCGTGCCATTTCCTTCAATTACAAACTTACCTACAACCTAACGATAAGGATTACCATAACCAGCAGAAGTTGAATGAAAGCAGCTAATTCTGATTTCCTGTCGCGTCACTTGTTTGTAAGTCATAGTCATAATAATTGTCATACTAACTACATGTAATTGTACATACGTATAATTAAGGGCTCCATTTTTTCTAAACATGTACGTTAACGTGGACGTTGCGCTAGTATTTTTTTAAATGGTGCGAATTCCAAAGCATATTTATGCGACAGATGCAGGCTATAGTGTGTAAAGTGGGCACACTATCTACAATAAAAGGAAAAGTATGTGTGAAAGTTCTAAATTGTGTTTCTATTAAAAAGAGAAAGCATGTGTGAAAGTTCTAAATGGTGTTTCTATTATAAAAGAGAAAGGAAATTATTTTACTTGCCACTACTGACTACTGTTATATCACACTATGCAATTTATGTTCTAGATAATCTTTGGCAGACTTAAGATATAGGTAACATTCTAGTCAATGAATAGACGTAATCGCACTGCACTGCATGAATGCGAATACAATCTCATCTCATCAAGTCCAGTATAAAGCCAACGAACTGTGGCATTTTGTACACAAGCATAATACATGAATTGTAATTTAAATCTATTTAAGTACCACGGTACCATATGCTACCTAAAGCGCCACTGTTAGTAGTAGACACCAGACTGTACCGCTACAAAATTTAATATGAAAATGAAAAATGGGTCGTAAAGGCTAATATTGAATGAAAGTATTTAATGAAATACTTTTTTATTTTGCTTTTAAACTGTAGGAAATTAATTAAAAATTCAAAACAATTACTTGGCCTGCATATTATGTCCTAGATAAAGATAATGCTAGGAACAAACGTGGAAATTTTGAAAAGAATCGATTTAGAAATACAGGTTGAGTTAGGACCCAAAGTTTACATTAATTTCCCTAGCTCGCATAATGCGAGCTAGGGAAATTACTCATAATGCCATTACTCATATCAAGGCCACCTTAACTACATGCATATTGTTGTCCGTTTTCTAAACTGTTTAGTGAACGAATTTACTGTAACATTTGCCATTTTATTTATCTACCAAATAGATCTAAAATAAACGTTGGATTGGAGGGAGCTAAAGTAAATCCAAAATCGGAGGGGATTTTTTCGACTGCTCTAGAATAACAACCTCGGTTAACACAATGCCAATTTTAAGCACTGGAGGAGCTCCCGTGGCAGCTAACGCACGAAGATTGATACGATTAGCTCTTCATGGACATGCTAACAGACCTTTCTTCCATATCGTCGTCATGAATGTATTACTAATCCTCTGCCCATATTATTAAATTTAACATACAAGGTTTTCTTCAATAATGCTGAACTGAAGCCGAATTAATAAATGTATATCTTTGTCCATTTTAGCACAAACAAAAGAGAGATGATCAAGCTATTGAACAATTGGGCGTCTACGATCCTATGCCAAATAAGGATAACCAAAAATTAATAAGTCTGAACATCGAAAGAACACGGTACTGGATGGGGCAAGGAGCAAGTTTCTCTACTCCAGTTGCTAAATTATTAGGTGAGCAAAGGGCAAACCATTTTAGAGATTACATCATTACTATTATATGTACACATACTTTGTGGGCATGTATCTTGTTGGAAAACTGCTTAGTAGTATGAGTGCCGCATTTTACATTGGCAACTTTCACCAGCAATATTATTAACCAAACTTAAGCTGAGAGCTTTTATTTTTAAATGAAATACTTTTAAATTCTAATCCAATCTGAAAACGCTTCCACAGTATGCGTAAAACGAATATACCATCATTTGAGTATCGCTACAGTAGTATAACTAGTATAGTGAATAATTAATAATATGAAAATGGTAATTAATTAATGTATTTGTGTTTAAAGGTTTGGTTGGTTTTCTACCAATACATCCCCGTTCTATTGTAGATGCATGGAGAAATAGGGAAGTAATTGCTCACAACGAGGCAACGAAAGCAGCAGAAGAAAATACTGCAAAAATTAGTCAGCCACCCTCCTCTGCTACGTAGATGTGTAAAACAGTCCTATCGTCTCTTAAATATTTATTTGTTAATTGTTATTGACAGTTGAATAATTAGTAATTAATTAACCCTCTATGTAGCAAAAGCAAATACTATGCTAACCATATTAAGTAGTATAGCATATAGTAGATAGAAAGTAAAGGTACAGTTTTTATACAATATTTCCTTGTAATGTAAAAATTAAAGGAGAAAGAACCAATATTTTATTATAACGATTTTTTACAATATCATACTTTATTTCTCTTCAATTTTGAGTATAGCTGACAAACTTGACACAGGCAGTCATATATTAAATCCAAATGAAACAAATCAAATGAATTCTCTGGTAGCGCTTTTAAGGAATACAGGATGAAAGAAGTTTGCCATTTTTTAAACTACAACACTATTTACATGTTCACACTTTTCATATGACTACCAACTGATTACTTTATCCGTGAAAGTCGTACACACTCTTCAGAGCCAACTCTGGTTTGTCATATCCCAATTCTTCTGGGGTGCTCACGCCTAATTCGTCCAAAGTCGGTCTGATTTCCTGTGTGCAAATCAGAATTACATAAATAAATTAGCTTTTAATTCATTTAGATTGTTATTGCGATTGCAATTATGACATATGAGCACTGAGTTCCAGGAAGTAATGTAAAATGTAATATATATTGTAGTTAGTTACCTTCAAAATATATGGGTACAGCTCCTTATTGGTTTCGCAACGCATTTTAATGGCCTCAAGAAATCGTGTAGTCAAAGCATAGTCATTGAGTCGCCGGCAGGCTTTTAGCGCAGCATTAATGATTTTCGGTTCAGGAACCAAATCCATACCGATTAAATCATTCATCCCCTATTTTAAACAAACAGATGAATAATATTATAATTTAGTATAGTGTAATGTTGCAAACTGCAAACTATTTGCTATTATATAGTTAGTTTAAAATTAGTCTATCAAGGGTCGATAGCTTCAAAATTCTTAGCCGTGGCTACCGATCAACATTATGAATATTAATATTGGGTAATAAAACGAAGAGTTGAGAAGTCAGCTAGTCAGCTTTCTCAACTTGCTCAGCCTATCTCAGCTACTAAACGTAGGCTTTTTAATTTAGTTTAGACGTTCTTCTCCAAAAGGGATCCTACGATTTGTATTCTTTATGCCATACATAGAACTGCGATGTCATTACAAACGATTATACATATGTTATGTTATAACCGATTGATTGCATACCATATTAGAAGAATAATGAAGTTTTATTCATTAACTGTCCTTACATTTAAGGATTGCCACGTGACACAGTAATATTTATAACTAAACTTAATGATCTCCACTTCCAGTCCCCAGTGCAGGTGACCCATTATTATTCCTGGCTATAAGCTACACATTTTTTCTCTAAGAAATAAAACAAGACTCTCGGACCTCGTATAGGCCACTGATCTACAAGCTACATTCTAAAACCCTGAGCAGTCACGTAAAATAAATATTCAATTATGTACCTATGTAGTAGGTAATGTATTGTAATACAGTTCAAAATTTGAGTATTCCACATTTTTACACGTATTTTTTGAAGAGGTTAAACTACAATAGTGATTTGACGTTTATACATGATGAAAACAAATAGTACCACAATAGCCCATTGCATTATATGATTGAGTATTATATTAAGTAAAGTGAACAAATGAACCAAATTAACTACTCACTTTACGAACTTCCCATCCATCGATATCTTGTCGACTGAAAAAAGCAACATAGCGGGCATCGAACTCCTCATCTGATTCTTCGGGTCCATGGGACGACATTAATCTGCATGATCCGGCAGCTATTAAAATAAAATAAAGACAAAAACGTTCATTTTATTAATATTATTTTTAATTTACTAATTCAGTTGCAACTCAATTACTTATTACTTGCTGCCTTTTTGATATTGTGCAAATATATGTTCAAAATATACTATTTCTATTAGTTGTTGGTAATTGGTAATGTAGGTAAGTAGGTACTCATTTAAAATTTAAAGGGACGTAGACGTAGCTAATTTTTAATTCTAGTTCACTCAATACACCAGTAATTTGATATTGTATAGATGATTTCCTCAATCCCTCACTTTGCTACCTGTCCCGTGTATTTATTCTCTATTGTAACACAGGAGAGGTAGCAAAGTGAGGGATTGAGGAAATCATCTATTATTGGAACATTATTGTGTAAGCATTAAGCATACAGCATACGGAAATACATAAATTGTATTTTTTACAGCAAAATAATTTCATTAAAAAATTCAATGTATTTATTATTTCAATTATCAATTTGAAAAACAATTTGCTATTATTAGTTTGCTTCAACAAATATCTAGTCACTAGTTCTTCATATTTTTTTATTACCTGGCAAAGTTCGGTTTACGTTAAACAGGCCACCACGAACTGCCGACTGCAATCTTTGGCTCACAAATCGCATCATTTTGAGGAATTATTAAGATATATTACTGCAAAATAGCCAGTAACTGTTAAAACGGAAATAATTTTCTCGAGTCCCAGTCGAGAATTACACAAATTGTAAAATTGAATGCACGAAAAATTATTTTCTAGATTTTGTGAGCTAAACAAAACAAGAAGTTTTATAGAGAGGAGAGACTACTGCGATCAGCAGACTAGTTCTTAAGAATGAATTTTAAAGAAGTCGACATCAGCGCTCTGCGAAGGTTTTCTCAACTCATTTGGCTCTAATTTTCAATTTATTTTGACTTTCACAGGAGAAAGCAAAACTTAAATTTTGCTGGATAGATGGCGCGCTCTGTAGGCATTTACCATTCTAAACTTGGCGTAATCTAAGCATACACAATCTTTGTCTCACGTCTTATTACTCTCTTTGATATATCGAGATCGAATGAGATTTGCTAAAAATCTTACGCTACACAATCTTAATCGTCGGGTATATTCATTGCAAATTAGTCACTTACAATCGCACGCAGAATTATAATTCTGTAAAATTATTATTTGTGGGACTTTATTATGTCTTATTCCATTGGGTAACATTATAGTTAACGGCAGGCGTTGACGAAGTGTGATTGTAGTAGTTACCTATAAGCATATTAATTACAAAATAATATGGACAAGCGTATTTTAATGAAAATAAATTATCAAAACGACAAGTTATCATTTTTGCATTCCTCAGTATCGTAATCGACGGTATGGTTCCACCTTCCACCTGGGCGCATTAATTTCCCCTGTTGTGAATAATGGCGCTTCAAACTGTAAATCCCTCTGGAGGAAATAATTCCCCATGTAATATACATTGCCTTTGCATATACAGAGAAAACATGTTCCGCCTGTATGTAACTAACAATACATACTTTGCCTCAGATACTAATACTATAATTAATAATTTATTAATTTTGAATAGTTCAAAATCAAATAAATACAATAGTACATATCTTAATATTATGCACAAAAATCATAAATATACGAACTGCAGAAATGCTCAGAAAAATTGTTATTTTGAGAAGCAGTTGACTGCATTAATGATAATTTTTGGGAACAAATTAAAAGCTGGCACTCGAAACTTTAATTACCCAAGGTTGAAATAATTCCCAAGTGCGTCTTTTTGCGACTTCGGTTTAACATATAAGTTCCCAGGTGGAATTAAATATACCGTATATTATGGTATAAAATGTATTCTTTGGCTCTAAATGTGTCAAATATTATGCGTTTGTTAATAGTCCAAGTAAATAAGTTTGTCAACTTTCTATCATTATATATTATATTTCTGTTTAGTTGTCTACCTATAAGTATGTTCGTAATAATTATACAAAATAATGATACTAATCAACTTTAGTAAATAGTTACACTAATTATAACTTTTACACTATAAATAGTTAAAAAATAGTATTTGGCCGAGTCACGTAGATTTCCAATTGCAGACTAATTGAACATGGTAATTTCTTAAGGGGGACTCGATGGGTAGCACGGATAGGAGAACGGGTCACCAGTACAAGTTAGACAAAAATGGGTCACA